>LTAE01008328.1:0-20769 GCA_001647135.1 Pontederia paniculata | reverse complement strand
TTCTCCATCTTTGGTTGAAAAGGTGTTGCCTTCGGTCGCCCATTTCTCATCGTCGGGCAACCTCTCCCGTTAAGCCCTTTACTCCGGTCGTCCTTCCTTTATCTCTGGTCGACCGATCAACCTCTGATCCATCTTCTCATACATTCTCCTTCAATATCGGTCGACCTCTCTATATTCTTAGGACGACCGCTGCACACATGCTTCTTCTGAAATGTCTTCCGTGTGCATAGGTCGTCCATTCTTTTAGCTTTGGTCGACCTTTCATATTATGAACCTGAATCAACCTGTTACAGAATTCAGCTCAACAAGTTCATCCGTACAAACTAAGTTCCCTTACAAATTTGTGATCGCCAAAACATTCTCAGGATCCTAAATTTGTTGAGGAACTCAAGAGTGAGTTACATATATGTGTCCCACACCTTTTGGAGGAAGTGAGCAATGTCGATCCATCCGAATAACTATTTGATGTTGCTTTGTAGCTCCTAGATATCCAATGTCGTATGATGAGCGAAGCGGGTCCAGGTGATATCTAAGAAAGAAAGATCCCGATATTGTTTCCAATACTCATCGCTACGAAATGTAACAAATGGTGGCTACTCGCTATACCCCTCATCAGTCATCTCCTCATCCTATGTGGTCTCTATTTTCAATGTCTTTTTCTTCTTCTGGTGCTCCATTTAATGCTTCAAAAAGTCTTGAAGGGAAAATAGTGGGAGGTGCGGTCACAGTCATGAGGGAGAGTCATGACCTTTGATGAGAGATGTCGTGGCCCTGAACTGAGAGTCACGACTGTGAAGTTGGTGTCAATATGTGCCTCTTTTAAATTTCGGGGCCCATGAGCTGTCCATCATGACCTATGAAAGTGTTGTATGTGCCTCTGTCCTTTAGGTCATGACCCATGCATTGGGTTTCACGTTCGTGATGTCGTGGTTCTTTTTCTTTAACCATAGTATCACGGCCCGTGAACTGGGGGTCACGACCATGATTGAGCAGCGGTCACCAGCAATGGAGAAGTTGATGGTTTGAAGGTTGAAAAGTTTGTCACCGGAGCCAAGATCTCACCAAAAACTTGACAGGATCTTTGTAAGGTAGTCGGCGAGGTTAATGGAGTAGTCTTCGGGCGCAAGTTTGACCGAAGAGATGAGGGCAGACGTAGAAGGAACCCATCGACGTTGAAGTTTCTGGAGAAGGAGGAGAAGTCATAGTGAAGATGGTGGAGTCGAGGTGATTTCACAACTTCCATATAGGCATCACGGGCGCACTTTTCATGCAAATAGATTTAACTTATGTGCAGTTACGATGACGGTTCGAAAGATGGCAGTTGAGACTCACTTTTAATGCGGTTAAAGGTCGTATAAGACTTTGATCACGACCCGTTACGCAAGTGTCAAGGTCGTGATGTGCAGGTATTATTTTATTATCGTGTAATGGGTATATCATGGCCGTGAAAGAAGGATCACGGTCCGTGATATAAAGGGTTTAGAAGTATTACTTTTTTCCTCATGGTTAAGTTCGATCATGCTCATAATGAAGTGTCATGGATATGAAAATCATATCATGGCCGTGATATAAGTCAGGTCTTCAAAGTTAAGTTCGCACATGTATGTTACTTGTTGTAACTGCCCATGAAGAGGGTCAGGTTAAAAAGCAGATGCACTTATGACCTGACCAAGTGTCATGGCCTATGAGATTAGGTGGCATATGGGTAATTGTTTATGTCCGAAGCGCTCACATTCTTGAGGAGTTGACAAGGCCTGTGAGTTGATGGATCACTCCTCTAACGCAGAGTGCCATGGTTCATTGAAAGGGGAATTCTTCGACATACAATTCGTTCGTGACTATGATCAATTGTCATGGCCCATGATATAATGAGTCACGACCATGAATGAGGTATCACGGCCCATGACAGAGGTAATGGATCACTCCTATGACGCAGAGTGTCACGACTTATTGAAAGGGGAATTCTTCACTCCATGAATGAGGTATCATGGCCCATGATGGAGGTAATGGATCACTCCTGTGAGTTGATGGATCACTCCTATGATGTAGAGTGTCATGGCTCATTGAAAGGGGAATTCTTCGACATACAATTCGTTCATGACTATGACTAGTAGTCAAGGCCCATGAATATGATGAGTCACGACCATGAATGAGGTATCACGGGACATAAAAGAGGTAAATTTGAAATCATTTTTTGAAATTTTTAGTTAGTGACTCCTTGACTCAGAAATTTACTAAACAAAATCTAAATTAGAACAAAAGACTCTTAAACTAGGACACAAAGACACAACAATTAATTGAAAGAGAAGGGTCATACAAAGTAGTTCTAAGTTATAATCGTTTGCTTGACTTTACCTCCTCGTTCGGATTCTTTTGAGTGTTGTTGGGAGTCTAGGATGCGTGTCTTGTTAAGATATTTGCTAACTTACCTACTTGTACTTCAAGGTTGCAAATGGATACATCATTATTTGTCATCTTGGTCTCCATAGTAGTCATGAACTTGGTTAGCAACTCCTCCATGTTGATCAAAGGTTCAGCAGGTGGATATTAAGAACTTGGTGGGAGAGGGTTGAATCAGTTATTCCCTTATCCCCATGTTAGATTGAGATGGTTCCTCCACCTCAGATCGTAGTTGTTGCTGAAAGGATTATTATTCCTAGGGTAGGAACTACCCACAAAACTAGCATTCTCAAATTTGTTTGAATCTTAATTATTGCCTTGGGGACATTAATTCTAAGGATGACCCTATCCACACAACTTGCATTGCTAAATGGTGTGGGACATCATAAGCTCAAACCTTTTGTTGAGTGACTCCAACTGAGCCAAATTGTAGTTTGATTCAATGGTGTTCACATTCTCATTCTAGTTCTCCTCGATCTTTTATTGAGTCAGGAGTTGAGGGACACATCTTCAATAATCTCTTAAATATCCTCAAGTCTTTTTATTCTCAAAAGTGAACCTCCAGTAAAGAAGTCTAGTTTGTATTTGTCCTCTTGTAAAAGTCTTCAAGAATTTGCCACAATGGGGTTCGATGATCTGAAACCTTTACAACACCTCTGTGTATCTTTCTCATGCTTCATATAAAACTTCATCATCTTCTTGCTTGAACGTTCTCAATTTGTTTCTCATCTTAGAAGCTTTTTAAGGCGGGCAAAACTTGTTAATGAATTGCTCCTAAGTTGTGATGGCTCTAGTAGGCAAAGTGCTCAACCATGTCGATGATATGTATCTTAATGAAAAAGAAAATAAACATAGTTTAACAAATTCCTCAGACGCATGATTGCACTTGAAGGTATTATAAATGGGAATGAAATTGTTCGTGTGTAAGGATTCTCATTAAGCGCTCCCCCAAATAGACAATCTTTGACCATCCTCGTGATGGGGGTATTGATCTCAAAGTTATTAGCATTGGTTGCAGGTAGGACTACACTGGAATCAACATTTTTATACTTCGAAGAGACATAGTCTCTCATGGTCATCTTTGGTGCAACGACAACTCTTCCTTCATATTCAGTCGTTCTTGTTGCTCTCCTTAATCGTCAAGTTGTTCTCTCAATTTCTGGATCAAATAGTAACTCAACTCTCGATTGCCTTGTTCGGGAAAATGGTTGCTTGAAGAGTAGTTCTAGAATGAATTTGACACCTTCTTGTGTTTAAGATTCGCTTGTACAACCAACAAGAAATAAAGTTCGATAGAAATAAAGGTCTCAAAATAGTTTAATGAAATCATATAAGATAATTAATAAAATCCTCGACAACGACGCCAAAAACTTGATGTGTGCTAATATGGCCTGAAAAATCACTAACAAGTGCACTAGTCTTGATCAAGTAATAGTTACGGTGAATTGAACATCGTTTCCACGAGGATTGTATTCTTATACTAATCCAACCTCACAAACTAATAGGAGATAGAAAAGAGTTCGAATAAAATAGTTTTCTCAAAAGAAAAGATAAGATTAAAAAGATAAAAGTAATGATGAACTCAAATTTTTTTATGACATCAAGCATTAAACCAAAATGAATAAAGACAAGTAGGGATAAACAAAGTTCACAACAAATGTTATGAAAGTTCAGTTTAATCAATCTATTACAAGGATTAGAATCTCTCCAAAAGTATGGCTTCCTCTCTATGATGAATTAACTATCTCAAATCTAATAGACTCGATCCTTCCTCTAAAAGATTTCAATCTAATCTAATAGGATTTTGAGACGTGTTACAATGGAGTTCATAAGCTATGGATCATTCCTCTCTCGATGTTGATCTCACAGACCTCACACCTAAAGTATTCCTCTCTAGGATGGTATGCAATTCTTCAAATAAAATTCAAGAGACTCGAGGTATGGTATGGTATGCAATCCTTCAAATAAAATTTAAGAATCAATTTCAGAAATTAATTAAAATTAAGAATTACTATTCCTATCCAAGATACTAGCAAAGGCAAAAATCTCCAAAGAAAAATCTTGAAAGAGTATTAAGCACATCATCCACACGTATAAGAAAATTGACAAACTAAATGGCATTAACAACAAGGGTTTAACAAGTTATCCCTTACAATAAATTCTCCATAAAAATAAAACTAATAACATACAAGGGAGTTCATCCTTCAAAATAAAAGAGAAAGAAGATTTACAACTAGAAAATTCAGAATTAAAATTCCTTGATGATAGCCTTCTTTAGACAAATTGCTACAATACTTCGCTTCTTCTCCAACATGTATGAAGCATACTCTAGGATGAAGCCTTGGGGTGTATTTATAGTTTTCCAACATGTGTAGGGAGCCCATTCATGTCAAAATTCAGTTTCCATCATATACAATTTAATTCAAGACCAAAATCTCCAAAAGATAATATTTAACTGCTTCAGAAATGTAAATTTAACTTAATTCGAGAAAGTTTCATAGTTCCTAACAGAATTGTCACGGCCGTGACCGTATGTAATCTTCAACATTGCAATATCACAGCCCGTGAAATTGGTTTCACAATCGTGATCGAAAGGTTGTCTTCAATCTTCGTATTCTTCTTGGCCCGTGATTTATTTTTCATGGTCATGATCGTAGTGTAATTTTTTTTCGTTAGGATGTTACGACCCTGTGAGTTGTCCGTCACGGTCATGACCGATTGTTCTCGTCTTCATCGTCGATCTGCTCATGGTTTTGATCATGCATTCATGACCTACGACGAATATTGTTGTTATTTGGCTTGAACACGCTCACGACCATGATATTGGATTCACGGGCTGTGATAATGCAGCACGAGCATGACTTATGCATATGACGACTCCATCATCCGTTGTCGATTTCATGATCGTGAAAATGGTTTTCAAGGACCATGAAGATCCATACTTATAAGATGCTTGCGCTCACGGTCGTGACACTCCTGCCACGGCTGTGACTTCCCAATTTTTTTTATTACTTTGCCTCCAAATTCACGTCAAATTGTTATGGTCTTCCTCCGTCGTGTTGTCAAAGATCTTAGACATCAAAACACACTACATTTTGCAAACTTGACTTCAAAAAATAATATGAAGTGAAATGATAGACAAAATGATGCATGTGACGATAAAATCTACGAAAAATAGACTAAAAATGCTATAGAAAATATGACAAATTGATGTGCATCAATCGTGATATTCTGAATCACAACTATGACGAAATTTCAGACTTCTTCATCTTTTGCTCACAGTCGTGACATTGCCCCATCACGACCATGACAAAGAGTTTTTGTTATGATTTTGTAGAAATTATTTTTGGATCGTTTTATGTTGTTTTCCTCTGCCTTTCTGCTTTGAATCTATCAAAAATATAAAATTTTAAATAGATACTGACTCAACAAAATTATATAAAAATCTCAATAAAATAATGCATGTAAGAACACATCAATAAAAAAATCAATTAAATATGTCATATTGTTAAAATTGGCATGCATCAAGATACGTGAGAATGATACTTTAATCTCATCTTTGATCACTGTAAAACCTAAATTTTAATTAAACCAAAATTTGAATTTGATAAAAATTAACTAAGGGAAATAAAGTAATTCTCCTACCCCAAACCCCTATAAATAAGATCAAAACCTCATATTTCTCTCCCCTCTTCTTTTGCCCTAGCCATCATCTCGCTTCTTCCCTCAAGTTTCTCTCTCCTAGGCAAGGCATGATCATCTCTAAGGTTTATTACTATTTTCATCTCCTCATTGCTTGGGGAATTGTGCCAGAGGAAAGAGGACGTACGAGGAGCGCACGAAAACAGCAATGGGATGATGACCGATGAGGTTTCAACGATGGATCGCACAAGAGACGAGGTATGTAGGGGGGCGTCCTTAGGAATCCTCCATGAAACTCATCTCTATGATTGAGAAACATGGTTTTTGATTTTTATGATGATGATGGATGATCCCTACCTATTTTTCGGGATGTTTTATCGATATTTTTATGGAGATCTAAATCTCAAATCGTCCAGTTTTCGTATGCGGCCGAAAGGACGTGTTCTGTGTCGGAAGACACAAACCGTGTTCCTCGGAACACGGGTCGTGTTCTTCGACACGGATCGCGTCCAACGACGCGTTCTTCTTATGCATGATGAAGAACCCTAACCGCGTTCGTCGACGTGGATCATGCCTTGACGGCGTGTCCTTCTTCTCCGAAATGACGTAGCCCTAATTCGTCGCCTCCGCCACGCTCGAGGACAACACGAACCGTGTCATACAACACGGACTGTGTCAGGACTCCTACCCGAAGAGGTTATTGAATTCGGGTTCGTCGCTGCCGGAACGCACATCTATGGACCCAATGCCGGCTGTGTTCCTTGGGATGCGGTCCACGTTGGAAACTATGTTGTGCGCAGAACCCTACAGGGAACCCGAGCCATCTTTCTCTGAACACTGGCCGTGTTTGCGTGACTACACTCGGACCGTGTTTGCCGACACGGTCCGTGTTACGACGTCATCCTACAAAGTTTTCCTGCATGTGTTATTGTATGTTTGTTAACCATGATGATGATGTATACAATATAAGTTAATGATAGTAACCAAAGATAAAAGATGTAAATGGCGGGACTCCATGTATTGATTACAAAATCGGGATAGAAATGAGGATGATGAGGGGACAGGGGGTTGGAATCCCTGGGCCGCGTGACTCCAAATCACTATATGACCACTGTTCCAGTTGCATGGTCCTCTCCCATACTTGTGCAACGAAACCTTCTTGTGGTCATATACAATCGCTGATGCCATGTAGTATGAAAGTATATGAAGCTCCCTTAACTAATGAAGAGCTCTTCACAATATGATAATGATGATGATGATGATATTAACATTAAAAGAAGATAATGATGATGCTTAAGAATAATGTTTTTCATGTCTTTTATGATATTTCTTTCAAGCATGATTTTTTTATTCCTATTTGAGCCTTACATACTAGGCATTAACTCACGAGAGTTTTGTCTCTCTTGCATCTGGATCCTGCAGGAAATTAGGTACTTATGATGATGATGATAGCGTACATGTGCGGTGCTCATGACAGTCTACAATTGCACATGTTCCTTTTGGTCTTAGGTTGATTATGTATTAGGATGTTATCGAGTTATACATTCAAACTCATTTATTTGTGTTGAGTCTTTAGTACTATTATGATGTTATGTCAGGTTGCCTAGACCTTTATATTGGATCAGTTTAGCATTTATTTTTAATAGAGTAGACTTTTGATAATTTTAAAATCTTTCGCTGATGTGGCTTAGTTTTTTACTGAAAATCAATGATGTTAATGATGAATAGCGTCGTCCAGAAGTCTCGTGGACACGTGTTCAAGTTGAACTTTTGATGGCGTTACAATCACTATACTTCTTGGCTTTATATTGTTATCGAATTTTTCGCAACTTGTATAATACATATATTTAGAATAAACTTGCTGAAGTAAATATATAGGGACAAATCACTTAATTTGTGGGTTCCAATTTAACAAGCCTTGCGTCGCTGGTCTCATTCCCTTGAATTTTCTCGCGCTCAAAGTCAATATATTTGAAGTTTCTGTAATTCTTATGCTAACACAATATTATGCTTGCGCTGATCCACCTACTCTCTTCTTGAATCTAAAAGCAAAAGATTTTTTTCTATTTAGTTTATTTATTATATATTCTTATTTCTACTGATCCAGGCTTTTTGGATCAAATATGAAATAGACAAAAGATTTGAGACGAGGATTAGCGGTGAGCCACGAAATATTTTGGATAATTCGTACATTTTGAAACTATTTTACTTTACTATAATAAATAAATATATTATACATTATTATTTAATTTATTTTGTAAATTCATGTAAATATAGCACCCCCTTCACCGGTTGAGTTTGACTTGACCCAACTCTAAATTCGATCATTATTATAATCAAATCCCATTGGATAAGTTGATGACAATTGGTTCGATTGAATCAGACTAGGTCCACAAGGTTTGATTTAAAAAAAAAACTATTTTTTGCAATATTAAATATTGATTATATTAGTAAGAATCAAGTTTTTTTCTAACATTTTAAATATTTTATTTTAACAGTTTTTTTAATTTTAACATACTTTAGAACTTTTAACGAAATTTAATTCTTTCAATTTCAAATAAAATATTGTTGTTGGGTTAGTTGAATTTGTAAACTTGAAACTAATATTCGACCGACAATTGGATGGTTCTAATCAGTCGCATGGAGAGATATTTTCATATTTATAAAGAAATAAATATTTTTTTTTATTTTTCAAATTGTTTCCTTCATAAATAAAAATGTCCATGGAATAAAAAATAAGAAATACTGAAATAGATATGGTAGTTTTACAAAGAAATAAAAATGAAAAACTAACTCAATAAAGAAACTTGCAGGTTTTTTATGAACGTCTTTTTATCTATTTTGCTTTTGTTTTTTTATGATCGGGCGAAGTCGGAAAGATAGTTAATTGGCATCTTATAGTTATATGAAATTATGGCAAATTTATTTGTATATAATAAAAGGTAAATGTCTTATATTTGAACCATTCATGATCAAATTAAATTTTCTTGAAATCATAAAATCTTAACTATTTATTGATTTGGTTTGGATTATTAATTTAAAATTTTATAGTCCAAGATATAGGGTATGAACTAATAATATAACTTCACTGAATTGAAATTAAATTATTTAATATAATATATTTTTATTATTCGATACGACCTCCAGCTTTATCCGGTCGAACAGAGGCGGACGATTCTCCGGGTCCTGCAAACTATTCTGATTACGAAAAATGATAAGCATATATACCTACTCCTGATTACGATGGTTTCTTTATTTTAAAATAATTAAATACGTCACTTAAAGCTGCTTAGTCTTGGTCAAAAGGAAAAAAAATATATACTAATATTATCAACATGAGTAGAAATTCGATTGTCGTCACACGACAAGTTGACGATTAGAACAGAGAATAAATTAATTTATATGTGATAAATTGTAGAAACGGGAAAGAAGAAAAGGAAGAGACAAAAAAGAATTAGGAGAGTAAAAAAGGTTATTTTTCATTTAATTTTAATTTAAAATAAATTAATTTTGTTAGCTGAAAAAATAAACGGAGATTTTTCCCTACAAAATAATTTATATCAAAAAGGTATTTTTTTTAGTTTTTCATTCCATTACTCTTTTTTTGGATCCAATAAACTATATATATGATATTAAATAAGAAAAAAAAAATATATTTACTTAGGTGTAGTATGCATATAGTACACCAAAATTACTATTTAATTTTGAACTATAAAATATATAATAGTTGTTTCATCTGGATATTTAACTTTTCGAACTAAAATTACTTATAGTTTTGATTTATACTGCACTCGTATTAAATTTATATTAAATTAATTTGTATATTTTATGATATGATCCACTTTGGAGGCTGTATCCAAATGCATTAGCGAGTTTTTTTTCCTTCATTTCTTTGTTTCCCTTGAGAGTAATTCACTTCTGTTTCTGACTTATACATATTACGTTTATGTGTTACTTTTTTTATAAAGGAGGGGCATACAATATGAAATCTCATAATCAAACTTAAAACTAAGATAATGTTCAATTAATATTTTACCAAATACGAGATTGACAAGTCTGTCATCCATTGAAAATTTTTTAAAGTTGAGCTCCTTTAGGCTCGGTTTGGCAACTGGAACCAGGCCTGAGTTCTGGCCTGGTTCCGGTAGATTCTGCCAAACGATGTGACGTTTGTCAGAACCCAATGTGGAACCTAATGCCCAAAATCTGGGGTCACGTGACCCCAGATTCTAAGCAACCGCAAGCAGGAACCGGTTGGTTCCAATTGGCATCTTTTTTTTTCTTTTTTTTTCCGACAAGATTGATTTGACTCCTTTCTTACTTTTTTTTTCTTTTTTTTCTGAAGTTAATCATCTCCACTATTTTTTTCTTTATATTTAATTTTATCTTTTATTATATATTAACTTTTAATTTATATTTTAAATTTAATTTTCAATCTTATAACTTGTTTTTCTTTTTTTATTTCCTCTCTCATAAGCTCATGCTTTCTTTTATTTATTTTTTTATCTTTTAATTATATTTCAACATTTAAATTTAAAATTTTAATTTTATGTTAATCTAATAATATAATTCTAAAATAAAACTTTATTTATGTTTAAAAAATATTTAATTTATATAAAATTAGGTTTACATATTACTAAAATATTTAAAATATCTTTTTTATAATAAAAAATATTTTTATCTGTTTTTGTTTATTTTTAATATATTTATTAAAAAAAATAATTTACTTTTTTAGTTCTTGTCGGTTCATCCAAACATTCGTCGAACTTAATATTTTTAGTTCATCCAAATACAATTAGAATTAATCTATCAAATCAACTATTCATTGGGAACCCGAGAAAAATTAGGTTCCCGTTTTCAAACGCAGCCTTAAGAAAATAAAATTGTGATTGCGATCAAAATTGTCTGCGGTGTAGATTCTTCATCAGCTCGGCAGTCCTTTTTACTAATATTTTATATGTCTTCCTTAACAAATCAAATCGTTTCTAGATTTCGAGGGTTTTAGACGGATTTATTGCTTGGGACGGATGTAATGTAACGTTTCAAAAAACTTACATATAGGCTTTATCCTGAAGCCACATGAGTGTTAAAACCGCTAAACGATGAAGATTCCAGCATTCACATACAAACTTACCGCTGGATATGTTGCCCTGTGACGAAAGCACACCAGCCTCTGAAGACGCTATGGTACATAGCATAAATTTTGACTTAAGCATAGATATTAATTAGTCAAAGAAATAATTACTAATGCCGAAGATGAAATAAAAAAAAAGATTAAAAATGAGTACACCAATATACATATGCGGAAGTTTGAGAGACATGACAACATGTGAGTCTCACGTGTCACACACTAATTAATGACGAAACTCTCAATTGATTTTCTAAGTAGAAAAAATAATTCAATAACATATAAAATAAATAATAGAAAGTGACTCTAGTATTCATTTGTTGCAATATCACCATGAGCATCTTATGTCGCATACATCGATTCTTTATATAATTAAATTTTAGGAGAGATGTACTCCATGAGCTATGAAGCTCAATAGGTGAACAAATTGAAAATTAAATATGATTATGACATATCATATAAGATATGATAAAATATTGCATGATAATATTACAGATTAATCATGATAAATGGATAAATATTCATTTAAAATTAGATGAGTAGTGGCCATATTGTCCATCATCTTGTGATTCATATACATTTAAATAAGATCATCTTAAAATCAAGTACATTTATCATCATTCATCACTTTATTTTCATGTTTCACTTAAAGAAATTATCTTTCAGCATTAAGTTAATTAACTCCATACATAGTATGACCCAATTATTAAAGAGGAGGGTCTTTCAACATTTAAGTTGATCATCTCTATACGGGGTATATGCAACCCTTAAGTGGAGTATAAAATTGATCAATTACGTACCGTGTATAACCAACTCATGGAGGGTGGAGTATCTTTCAACATAAAGGTGATCAACTTCTTATAGAGTGAATGTCACTCCTAGTCATCATCATCATCATCATCATCATCATCATCATCATCATCATCGTAGAGCTCTTCATTATAATTATTAACTTTTATTCGATTAATCTTTGACTCTCTCTTTGAGGAATTCATTGAGAGTTATAAAGGATTGATTTCTTTTAAAGATTCAGTACGTCAAGATAGAGTTATTCGTATATCAAAATCATATATATATAATCATATGAAATTATAATAATAGAAAATCAAGTCCATCGTAAAAAATAGCTAGATCATAAAATTATATGAGTCAATTAGATGGGAGTATTTGATGACTCCAAATCGTAAGGACTCATTGTGCAATCAATTCAAAAATAAAATCATATAAAAAACTTGATCATTTAAATTTAAGATGAATCAAATTAAAATAATTCTTTGTCAACAGTTCACTAGGATCATTGAGCGACTCCAAATCTTTTATAAAATTATATGTGTGATACATGGGATCAAATTTGAGATGAACTTATAATGATCTATATAGAACACCTTTCATTTATTCACAAAATTACTCGTAGGAGTTAAGGAATAAACAAGGCCCAAATCAAATGTGGACATGAAAATCCATGAAATTTCACTTACGACATTCTTAATAATAGTGACAATATCAAATACAACTCCTTTGAGATAATTTTAGATAAGGCATTCATTTTCAACCTTGGACAAATTTAACATATCACCAATAAAAAATCATAACTTGACCATAGGTGTTCATTCAAAATGGACTTCCAAAGGATTGACATGTAAAATTTTCACTCCTTATTATTTATTCTCAAAAAATCATACAATATTGTTTAATGACTTCATATTGGCAGTTGTGCTATTTGAGTCTTAAAACATTTGTAACTCATATATTTATATTTTTCTGGCCATCCCAAATTCTAATAGAAGATCACACGGAGATGTACCTACATCATAAATTACATATTATAATTTCATTATTTAAATTTATAATATCTTTTACAAGTCGAACATACTACATCCGGAGACAACATGATAGAGGCTTAGTATTTTTCTCATAACATTCTCTTGAAAATAGCCTTTGAGAGCTACGAATGCATATATTATTTGTAATTTGTAGATGAGTATATCCTATTCAAGGCATATTTGAAATAGATACTATAAAATTTGTACATAATTAACAATATGTATCTATCTTTATTAATATTTAATCTCATCAATTTAAATTCTTCAGAGTCAAAAGGGACTTTGTGTTCCTCTCTCCTTTCTTCTTTTTCTTCAATCTTGGCGTCATCTCATTCTCCTCTGTCTTGGTCTGTTGTTGTTCATGCAGCAATGTGAAACAATAAGAAAGAGAAAAAATATAGAGAGAAGGAGAGAGAGTGTCACGTAATGGGAGAGAGATGGAGAGGGACAGAGAGGGATGTGGGAGGGGATGGGCTTGTGTGTACCCACCTCTCACATTCTTTTTTTTTTCAGGTTGTTACATTATCTCCCAATATGAATCATCAATACTCAGTTGTTCATTAATCCTATCACAAACATATTAACTATTATGTGTTTAAACATCACTCAATCCATCTCTTACAATTCATTTCATTAAACAATTACTCATAGTCCTAATATGGAATGACATTCATATCGCCTTCATCCATACATGTATCCCTAAGCAGTTTATATACAATATGATTCTTGATCAATCCTTATACTATGAACGTTAAAGAACCAATATTTGTAGCTTAATAATGACTCTGGCACGAAATTTTAAACTAATATCAAGGTCAATCAATCTCAGATAATGTTAAATATCTTGTAACATTCATCTTTCTTGAGTCTATAACTTGAAATTTCAAGGAACATTTGTTACATATCTCATGACTTGGCAATATTTTTAGGACCATATCTTTCTCCTCACATATTCAGATCCTTTAGCTTTAGTTTCATATTAAAGATGATCAATACATATATTTGTTCTTCAAATTATATCACAATTATATTCATAAGAATCCTTCTGCATATTACAATTGTGCCATTAAGTCATTCTAAGCATCATGACATTGGATCATCATTTTAATCATATCTGTTCATATAAACTTTCAATTGAGATCATTCCAAATCCTATGAAAGATAGACTTCAATGAATATTTTCTATTTACATAACTTCATATCATTTTCTACATATAGACACAAGTATGTAATTAAACAAGAATAACATGAGTAATCTTTTAAAATAGGTTCATTGATTTATCCATAAATAATTCATAATGTTTGAAGAAGGATGAACTATCCGAATTTAAAGTAGAACATGAGTTAGAATTTGAATATAAATTATTTGCCTTGTACTTGGTACTCTTGATCATGGATAAGTAGAAATAATTAATCGATAGATATAGCACATGATATTCTTCTTTAGAGGTATACATCTTTTCATGACATGTGTATTTGACATGATGATCTACTTACTTTTATCAAATAGGTCAATAATAATTTCAATTGGTATTATGAAAGAGAAATCTTTAATATGATCAGGATAGGTCCAATCAATAAAAGTAGTTTAATACTTTATGCTCTTTTTCTTTCATTCTTTTGGACTTTCTTTGGATCATAATAGATATCTTTTATAGAACTTTAACATTAATGATTGGAGAAATTTGCATGATTGACATAAAAAATATGGGATATGACACAATTAGCTTTTTTTTTATTAACATAATCTTGTGTGAAATCACTTACTCACATACTCAAAAGCTCATTTCTTTTTTCATCACTTGGTAAGGTTTGACATGGATCATCCATCCGAAATTCATTACTCATCCTATCATACTACTTTTTGAAATTTTAATATTATAAAATCTTATACAAAAATACAATCTTCAAATGAAACAACCAAGCATAAGAATCAGGTTGGTTCTTACTAATCCAAAAATACAATCTTCAAATGAAACAACCAAGCATGAGCTTATGATCATAAGAATCAACCACTTTATTATCTCAAAAGGAACTTAATAATAATTAAGATTACACAAAAATTAGGATCCTCCTATCATCTTTCAATACAATAACCATTAATATTCAAATAGTTCACTTTCATCATCTCTACATCAAGACATAAAATGTTAACAACTACTATGGGACTTTAAGCCAACACATGTAGACAATGATATGTGAACTTAATATCATATAAGGTATAAGAGGATCTTAGTTGGTACTAGATAGCATGGCCATTGCTCATGATGCTTTGCACATGGACTTTCATACTTTTCAAGACATCAAAAGAGTCCTTACTTTAGTATCTGATACCTAATTGTAACATCCCAAAAACACTCCCTACCACATGACGAAATGAGCCTTTGGAGATGCTAAAGGAACATACTTACTTGACTTAAGCATAGACTTTGACTAGTAAAAAAGAATGATTACAATTATTGAAAGTCGAAATACATTGAAGAATAAAAATAAGTTCATCGGTACACATATCCTAAAGTTTGAGAGATATGACACCATGTGAGTCCCACGTATCACTAATTAATGACGCAACTCTCAATTGATTTTCAAAGTAGAAAAATCAACTCAATAACATATAAAAATAAGGTACTCTAGTACCCATGTGATACAACATCACCACGAACATCTTATACCGCACGTGCCTCCAACATCAATTTTCTGTAGAGTTGAATAGCAGGGGAGATGAACTCCTTGAGCTATGAAGCCCAATAGGTGAACAAATCGAAAAATAAATGAGGAACATTATGACATATCAATATAAGATATGATAATTTTTTTTGTGATCATTTTATGGATTAGTCATAATAAATGGATAAAGATTCATCTGAATCATATGCGTAGTGGCCATTGTTAATCATTACTAAAGAATATCATCTTGTGATTCACATACATTTAAATGATATCATCTTAGGATCAATTTACATTTATTATCATTCATCACTTTACTTTTCATATTTCACTTATACGAAGTATCTTTCAACATTAAGTTAATCAACTCCATACAGAGTATAACCCAACTCTTAAAGGGGGAGGGGTCTTTCAACATTTAAGTTGATCACCTCCATATGGGGTATATGCAACCCTTAAGTGGAGTGTCTTTCATATAAAATTGATCAACTCCGTACCGAGTATACCAACTCATGGATGGTGGAGTATCCTTCAACATAAAGTTGATCAACTCCATATAGAGTGAATCTCACTCCTCGTCATCATCATCATCATCATCATCATCATCATCATCATCATCATCATCATCATCATCATCATCATCGTCGTCGTCGTCGTCGTCGTCAAAAAGCTCTTCATTTAACTATTTTTTAACTTTTTTTTATCATAAGAACAAAAAAAAAATAATCCCATCGTATAGCTAGATGTTAATGTTATATGGGTCAATCGGATGGGAGTATTTGACTACAAATCGTAAGGACTCATTGTGCAATCAAATAAAAAATAGAATCATATAAAAAGCTTAAAAAATTTAATTGAAGATGAATCAAATTGAAATAATATCATGTCAAGAGTTCAATAGGAGCATTGAGTAACTCCAATATGATATAAAATAATATGTGTGATTCGAGGGATCAAATATGAGTTGGACTAATAATGATCATAGAAGATATGCCATTTATTCGCTAAATTACTCATAAGAGTTAAGGAATGAACAAGGTTCACACCAAATGTGGACATGAAAAGCCATGAAATTTCACTTACGACATCTTAACAATAGTGACAATATCAAATACAACTTCTTTGAGAAAATTTCAAATAAGACATTCATTTTCAACCTTGGACAAATTTAACATATGATCACAAAAACTTTACCCATAAGTGTTCATTTAGAATAATTTCAATTTTCATTCAAATTAGACTTCAAGAGGATTGACATGTAAAATTTTTAAATTTTATCTTCTTATAATTTATTCTCAAGAAATCATACAATATCATCTACCAACTTAATATCGAGAGTTATGGCACTTGAGTCTTAAAACTTTTGTAACTCCTAATAGGGTAATCCTTTTTTAGCCGTTTAAAATTTTAATACAAGATCACACACAAAAAGTACCTACTGCATAACTTTCATATCATAATTTAATTTATTTCAACTATAATATATTTTACAAGTCTAACACACTACATCGCGGGATAACATGACACATTCTTAGTATTTTGCTCATAACATTTTTTGTAGAATTTTGATTAAGATGAAATCATTTTCTCCTAAAAATAGACTTTGAGAGTTATGCATGCATATATGCATATATATGTGATTTTTAGCCAAATATAACCTATTAAATCTGGACAAATGCAGTAACATGTATCTATCACTATTAACATTTCATTCGTCAATTGAAAGCATGAAACTCTCATAGTATAATATAAATCTAAACTCTTGAGAATGATCATAGGCCTTAAATATTGAGTTGTCAAATGAATTCAAAATATTTCATTATTAACGTTATGAAAAATCTACCTTTATGGAGAATCAAAAGGGGCATTGTGTTCCTCTCTCCTTTCTTCTCTTTCTTCAATCTCAGTATCATCTCCTTCTCTATCTTTGTCTGCTGTCTCTAATTCGGTAGTGTGAAACAATGAGGGAGAGAGAGAGAGAGAGAGAGAGAGAGAGAGAGAGAGAGAGAGAGATGTAATGGGGGGAGAGAGAGATATGTAATGGGGAGAGAGAGGGAGCAAGAGAGATGTGAGAGGGGATGGGGCTACGTGTAACCACCTCTCACATCTTTTCATTTTTTTCTAGGTTGTTATAGTTTGAATCTTCTGTATACAAATATGTTTATCACGAAGCTAATCAAATAATGAATATCTTGGTGAACTATGGTCCCACATCAAAAACAAATGGTTTTGGTTGATTGGTCTCCTCAAGGAATTCACCTATTTTTGAGGACTCTGTTGGTTCAATATTTAATACTTACATGTATTTTCTTTAAAAGAATATACAAGATAAAGCAAGACTCACCGTCAATAACATGAGTATATAGTAGAAAGATAATGCATAAAATCATGATAGCGAAATTTATAATAATTCCAATAAAAATTTATTATCTTACAGGCATAAAAGGAAGTCTCTAACCATGTATAACAGCAACTAGGGCATCATCTCCAAACCCCATCAATCAGTCTAGCAAGAAATCAAGTGCTTGGAGATCAATGCAGGGGAGGCCTCTGTCGTAAGCTTTTGAAGAACTTGTGTGAATAGCATAACGATTAGCATAAATTATTCATATTAGAATAAATATAACATTTCATTTATTTAACAATAATTAACATAACAATAAAATGATATGTATCCAAGTGTATCATTGGTAGAACACCATCAATTAATTGGTAGTTCAGTGGAGCACCAAGCAATCAACGCGAACCGACATAGTATCTTTATATTAATACTTATTATTAGTAGGTTGATGTCAAATTGAATTTTAATAAGTTTATGAATCATGCAATCAAACACAACGTGAGCTAAAATAATAGAGATTGTTTTTGATCATAGGATGTGCACATACGAAACTCGACATGAGCTCCTAAATAATCATTTTAGGGAAAATCAGTGTAGTAAAAACCTCAAATTAGAATAAACTTAGTTAAACATAAGTGAAATTTATTGTAGAATTTTTGTAATAATTTTCATGAATAGTGACTCTACTTTTTTTAACTAAAATTATGCGTAATTTAGGTGTTTACATGAATTGATATAAAAGTACGTTTACACACTTATATAGCTCATAACTTATATATATGGACTCACATTTTAAACTTTTTTATCATCCTTTATTAGGACTCTGCCTCTATGAGTAGAAATGAAGTCCAAAATTTGCAACACTATAGTACAACTGCAATCCACACATAATCTTGTAGTAATACATATATAATCATATTTAAGATTGGACCTTTCGGGAATTCTTCTTTTGTTCCTATATATGAATTAAATAATCCAAATTAATATCACGCACCAAAAAATAATATCAGACAACAGAAACATCAAATTTTTCATGAAAAAACCCTCCAACAAGTAGTTTTACTATATGAAGAATGAATTATAAAGTCCTTCAATTTTTTTTCAAAATTGAAATAATAATCCACTGATAATAAATCAACATATATATCCCCTAAAAGCCTCTGAAATAATGAACAAAAGTGACATCATCTAATTATTGTAGTTTTTTGTGATTATAACATTAAAAAATCTCCAGAGATCCTTTCAATATGATCTTATTTTGCTCCTTGCTCCCTGAAAAGAACATCTTCGTCTTCTCAAAAGCTCTCTCATTTACACAGCTATCCTCACCACAAGAGAGATCAACCTCTCTTTTCTATGGCATCTAGAGACTAAAAAATCAAGAGAAAAACAATTTTTTTTTCTCTTCATATGCCCAGGCCTCCTATTTTTTCTTTCCACTCTCTAAGGAATGAGAAATTATATTTATTTCATTTGAATGATATAATCAAACTCCAACTCAAAAAAACCTTAGTTAATTAGGTTTAATTTAATTTAAATATATTTTTATCTTTCATGGGATAAAATCCAACAATCACACCCCTTTAACCCATGAGAAGAGATATTCCATAAAACATCACCACTTGATTTTCATGTCGACAGATTCAGCATCTCGTTCTAGCTTTCTCTTGTATTTATCTTTGTCTTCCCTTATTTAGTAATCACTACATATTCATAACTCAAATATTTAGTAGAAGAACTATGCTCTCTTATAGATCTACAAAGAAGTCACCCACTCGATTTGCTCGTCCCTACTCAGAACCCTCTACATTTGTATCATTTGCATCCATCACTAACTCATCACTGCTAAATTCAATATGTACGTTATCAGTGTTCTATCTTTTTTGATATATTGAAGCTCACCAAAGTTTCGAATTCATTAAACATCACTTCTCTACTTCTGATGTCTTTTTTTTTCTACATCTCATTAGTTGTATTTATATTTTGCATCTCCATATCTAAAAAATATACATTCCTAAACCTTGTCATTCAATTTTTTTCCTTGTTCCCTTTGATTCACATGCAAAAACTATACAACCAAAACTTTTTAAATGAGAATAAAAATACTTTTACTGGTCCACAATTTCTCAAGAAAATTAGTGTTAAAAGGAACTCATGAAAAATCTATGATTATGTAGTACGCAGTATTCGCAACTTCGCTCCAAAATGACATCGACAATTTAGTCATCCTTAGCATACATCAGACTTTATTCATAATGGTTATGTTCATTCATTCAACAACACCATTATGTTATGGAGTCTCATCACTATTTTCTCATGTTTGATGTCATGCTTTGAACAATAATTCTTCAACATTCGAAACATATATTTACCACCATTATTTCAATGAAGACATCTCAATTTGTTTCTCGTCTCTCTTTCTACTATGACATGGAACTTCAAAAAAAAAATCTAAAGTATGTGCTCTGATGCATGCATTTTATAGCATATTTTAGGACTTGCATTAGACATTATTTAGAGTCATTTTCATATAGCATGCATCTATTTCTATATTTATTTGTTTATATTTGTTCAAGTCCAGAATCTACTCTTGTTTGGTGTAATTTTGTAGAAAATCACATGGATAGGAGGAAGAAACATCAAAATCTATCTCAACCTCAAAGGAGCATCATTTCGAGTCCATCACGGGCCGTGACCACAAGTGACGGGCCGTGATGCATCAGTCGGCAGCAGCGAAGAGCCGTGAATTGGTGCAAGCAAAGCAATTT
>LTAE01008327.1:7919-20773 GCA_001647135.1 Pontederia paniculata | reverse complement strand
TTTATTAAAACTAACCCTAAGTTCACTCCTCATAAATTTGTAATAATAAAAAAGGGGGAGATTGTTGAATCTAGGATTCCGAGATTATTTTGATAATCATAAATTTTTGAGGAAGCTTAGTATGTACTGATGATCTTTGATTTGTTCTGTAAAAGACAAGTTTTTTATGTTCAGTCAGTAATAGGTCGACCAAAGTCGAGAAGTGGACGACCTATGTACAGAGAAGATTTGAAGAAAAATTCTAAGTATGAAGCGGTCGTCCTAAGGATGTGAAGAGGTCAACCGAAGTATGGAGCATAGACTAAAGATATGAAGCGGTCGATCGTGGATGTTTAAACAGACGACCGAAGACAGTCGAGTAGGAAAGGTCACCCGGTGAAAAGAAGTGGACGAGAAAAGGTTCGAAGTAAACAGTACAAAGGTTGAAGAACGGGCGCTCTAAGGTTAAGTGGATGCCCTTTGAAGGGAAAGAGAAAGTTATTTTTAAATCAAGACATGAGAGGTCGTCCAAAGTTTTCAGGGAGAAAACAGTGGACGACTGAAGAATCTCAGATAGAAAATTAGGTCGCCCAAGAACTTGAAAGTTAGAGATGTGGACGACTAGAAAATGTACGATTAAGGAGAGGTCGTCCGAAGATTTGAACGGACGACCGAAGTACTCTCGATAAAAACAAAGGTCATCCGAAAGCTTCAGAGTCAAAGCAGTGGACGACCTGTTGAGTACATAAGCAAGAGAAAAGAAAGAAAGATCGTCCGAAGATGAACAACAGACGATCGAAGTATTTCTGATGAGGACAAAGGTCGTCCAAGAGTTTTGGAGTTAAAGCAGTGGACGACCAGAGGAATACATGAGCAAAAGAAAAGAAAAAAAGGGTCAACCGAAGATGAAAAGCGGACGTACGAAATATTCCTGGTAAAGACATTGATCGTCCGAGCTAAAGCAGCGGACGACCTAAGATGTTGACAGAAAAAAAGAAAGGTCGTCAAAGGTATCTGAGAGTTATTAGTGGATGACCAAAACTTCTCAGAAGAATCAAAAGATAAAGTACGAACGTCCGAGGAATACAACAGACGACGGAAGTGTTTAATAATGAAGAAAAGGACGACCAAAGGATTGGTGTAAAAATCGATGGACGACCGAAGCAGACTTGAAGATCTCAACCAAGGCAGAAGCCAAGCGAGGGTTGCTCGAAGTATTCAGGGAGATTCAATGGACGACTAAAGAAGCATTAAAGAAAATAGTTCAAGTCAAGATCGGGCGTCCGAAGGATTGATGCGCAATCAGTGGATGACCGAAGGAGTTTGACGGGGAAACTAAACTGAAGCAAAGGTTGTTCGATGAGTTAAGAAGAAAGCAGTGGACGGCCTATGAAATCTAGAAGAAGGAACAAACGTTGAAGCCTATGACCGCAGACGTCCGAAGGTGAGCGGAGGACGATCGAAGCACCAGACGGCAGTATTGATGGACGACTTCACCAGTGCAACGGTCGACCACTGAAGCAAAAGCGGGCGACCGAGGAGTAGGTGAAGAGTACTGTACTTGCATTAGCAGCTAATTTTCTATGAGAGAAATTATGTCATTTGTGTAAGGATATAAAGTGTAGTCCCAAGAGTCTTGGAAGATAATTTTGACAAATTATTTAGTAAACTTGTAGCTTAGGTGAAAAGTCTTAGTTCTTCCTTTTAATCGTTCTAATGAGAATCCGGTATAGAAGAGAAAAAAATGAGTGAGCTCAAATTTCAAGAGATTTTTATTCCTTGCCCTCAAAAAGAAAAGGAGAAAAAAAGTTGTAAAGGAATTTTCGCCTTTTGAAGAAGAAATCTTAGTGATCTTCGGAGATCTCAATCTCGAGAAGATAGGGGACGGAAGGCTAGGAGTTCAACTGAACTAAGAAATCAGCTTGTGTTTGTTTCTATTTATTTATCTTCCATTTATGAATTGATTGTTTTCATAGACATGTATAATAAGAATGTCTCGGTCACCGATAACTTGAAATAAATACAAACAATGCATTAAAAGATAATTTTGCTAAAAAGTAAAACTGCCTTTTACTTGGAAATTAAATAATCAACATTCCAATGTACGGACCTGATATACAATATAATAATTTAATTTTAACCTATTGCAAGCAAAAAGAAAACTAGCTATAAATTTTCTTTCCGAAAGGGAAAGATATCATCCACGAAATATATCTTTATCATATCTTCAAGTTTGAATGTCTATATCAAGTACACAGTAGACGGTTACAATAGTAAAGGAAATCATAATAATTTGACTGTACATAAGCAATATTTAAAATTAATATGCAAAAATAATTTTACAGTTATGAAACCGAGAAGAACCTGATTGACGGTTTTTGGGTTTAATCCAGTTTTCCAACTGTAAAAATATAATAGTCTTTAATCTTCATATTTATTATTGCTAAGATAGTATCATATTAAAAAAAAATAAAATAAATTTATTAGTGGTTACCATAAGCGGTTAGAGAAACTGTCGCCAATTTTTTAGTATAAATATCAAGCAAAGAAACTATCATTTTGTGCTCAATTCACATCCTCTTTTAGAATATTATGAAAGAAATTAATATGCATGATGACTTGGATCACAACAGACTTTTGACTCGATTTTATTGTATAATTATGCTGAAATAAATAAAACATATGATTATACAAAAAAGAATCAAGCCCAAAGTCTGTGGTGATCCAAATCATCTATCGTATTTTTGTTATTTACAAAACTCTATCTATCCTCATTTCAGTAATTAACTTTTGACTTGATTTGTTTCCAAAATGTATGCGTCCAAAGTCTACTATGTGACGCGACTCAGTATTAACAAAATCTTTAAACTGCTTTATCCTTTGAAACTGGCTGCAAAAATCTACTACTTATGACCAATGACCAATGACCACAGGAAAAGAAAATTATGTATTGTGACTATTTCTTAGAAAATATAGTTTGTGTTTCAAATGGAAGTTATAATTTACAATTTGACTATCAACTTTATAAAGTTTTTTAATAAAAAAAAGGTCATGTTTGAGATGTTTTGGGATGTGCATTTTTATTGTTTTAAATTAGTAAATGAAAAAATAAAATAAATCAAGCAAACATTTCAGATAATAAAAAAATGTACGACAAATAATTTTTTTTAAGCGCTACATCTAGTTTGAACAAAACTATTTTTCCATATTTCCCCCAAACGGTGGATTCAATATTTCTTGATTTATTAAATAAATATGTAACTGCGATAAAGTTGTTACGGTGTGGCCTCAGATCTAAAATTTGAGAGTAATTATTTTTACTTTTTCAAGCATTAGGTAGATGTAAATCAAGGCATTTACGAATCTGATCTCACGGAAAAGTGAGAACATGATAAAACAAAGCCAAAATACTCTAATAATCTTTACCTGACAAGGTCAATCTCTGAATCTGTACAAGAAATAAATAATTGCTTCTTTATAATCTTAAAACATGTATAAAAATTAGACTGTTATTAAATCATCACTAATAAGATAATCAAATAACAAAAAGGACATTATTTATTGTTAATTATATAATATACAATTCATAAAATTATTCAAATAGAAATGACCTAATTTTTTCTCGAAGAAAATAAAAAAAGAAATTAACATAAGTAAGATGAATGAATTTATAAGTTTCAGCACTTACGAACTCAGAGAATTATCAAAATACTTCAGTACATTTTTCTGATAAGGTCATTCTCAATCTCCTCTAACTTCTTTTAATTTCTTGGGAGGCACAATGAATTCAAAAGGCAAGGGGAACAAATTGATACTGCACTAAGTCCACATGCATACCTGAAACCTCAATAGCACAATGGACTCACCCCCAACAAACCAAGAGATGAAGAGTTCATAGTATAAATATAAGTAAATATCATTTAAATTTAAAAAATGGTGGATTTTCATAAGATATCTTTTAAAATATTTTAAATTGAATAAGTTAATACAAACTTTTTTATTTATTTTCACATTAATAAAATTCATCAAGAGAAAAGAGAAATATTGAAATAAGTAAAAGAAAATGAGAAAAAAATAATTATATTCATTTTCATATCAAGCTATATTCAAATCTATCATTTCTGATTTTTTTTATATTAGTATTGGATATGAGGACTCTTTAAATGCTAAAAGAAAATTTGTGAAAAAAATCTGAATTTGCGTATCAAGATACACTCAATCTCTCATTTTTTGCCTTTTATATATATGTATATATATATATATATATATATATATATTTATTGATATATTAATGTACTTTTATGGAAGAAGGACTAATATTGGAAATGAGGACTACTTCAATCCTAAAGGAACAAACAAAATGCTAAAAAAAATAACCAACTTTTGGTCTTCCCAATCAACATGTTTGATATGAGAATTAAATATGATGGTGGAAAGTTGTCTACACATAAATAAATTTTAAGTTAACTAAATAGACAAATGTTTTGATAAAAAACTTATCTAACTAGAATATATATTAAATGTCAATGAGATTAAGGATCAAGTTAGTTTTAAGTAGCTCTTCCCATTTAAAAAGATCTCGAGTTTGAGTCTAAAATTTCGAAGACTATACTTATTGGTACCTAAAACTCAAATTTTGATTTCTATTACCTATTGTGACCAAAATAATTTAGATCCCACTAAGCTAGTCATTAAAAGTAATTAAAGACTAAAATTTTTCTATTGATCCCAAATCTCAATAGGATAACTTTCAGCCACTAGATTGGTCCCCAAAAGTGTATTTTTGAAAAGTAACATGCTTGATCTCTAAAAGTGCATATGGACCAAATAGATTTAGTCCCCAAAAGTTGTATACTTTTATAGACCAACACGTGTTAGTCTCTAAAATTATATGTTGTTAGAAGATTTGGTCCCTAAATAGATTTGATCTCTAAGTCCACATGCAGACCTAAAATCTCAATAGCACAATGGACTCACCCCCAACAAACCAAGAGATGAAGAGTTCATAGTATAAATATAAGTAAATATCATATAAAGTTTAATTAATGGTGGATTTTCATAAGATATCTTTTAAAATATTTTAAATTGAATAAGTTAATACAATTTTTTTTTATTTATTTTCTCATTAATAAAATTCATTAAGAGAAAAAGTGAAATACTGAAAAAAGTAAAAAAAATGAGAATTTTTTTTTATTCATTTCCATATCAAGGTATAGTCAAATATATCATTTCTGATTTTTTTTATATTAGTATTGGATATGAGGACTCTTTAAATGCTAAAATAAAATTTGCGAAAAAAATCTAAATTTGCGTATCAAGATACACTCAATTTCTCATTTTCTGCCTTTTTTATATGTATTTTTATATTAATGTCCTTTTATGGATAGAAGGACTAATATTGGAAATGAGGACTATTTAAATCCTAAAAGAACAAGAAAAATGCTAAAAAAACAGAACCAACTTTTGGTCTTGCCAATCAACATGTTTGATATGAGAATTAAATATGATGGTGGAAAGTTGTCTACACATAAATAAATTGTAAGTTAACTAAATAGACAAATGTTTTGATAAGAAACTTATCTAACTAGAATATATATTAAATGTCAATGAGATTAAGGATGAAGTTAGTTTTAAGTAGCTCTTCCCATTTAAAAAGGTCTCGAGTTTGAGTCTAGAATTTTGGGGACTATACTTATTGGTACCTAAAACTCAAATTTTGATTTCTATTACCTATTGCGACCAAAATAATTTAGATCCCACCAAGTTAGTCATTAAAAGTAATTAAAGACGAAAAATTTTCTATTAATCCCAAATCTCAATAGGATAACTTTCGGTCACTAGAAGATTGGTCCCCAAAAGTGTATCTATGAAAAGTAACATGTTTGATCTCTAAAAGTCCATATGGACCAAATAGATTGTCCCTAAAAGTTGTATACTTCTATAGACCAACACGTGTTAGTCTCTAAAACTATATATTGTTAGAAGATTTGGTCCCTAAAGATCACTATATAGAGACCCCCCACCCCCCAAGTGCAATAATAATAGTTAATTATCATATTTGGTAAAATGAGTACATAACAAATTTAATATAAATAAATATAAAAATAATAAAACTTACACACCTCGCATTATGAACAAAAATTGAATATACAAGAATATTCGAATATCTTACCCTTCTAAGTTCAATAAAAAATGTTACAATGCTTATAAAAGTAGACACTATGAAAGTGTTAATGCACCATGAATTAAGAAACATGTTGAAAGAAAGTGTCAACAAGAGATATCTCCATAATTAGAACTTTCTCTAAATGAGCACATCTTTTTTATTGCTACAGTTCCTTTGTATCGAGGGTATCAGAACAACGCCATCTGAGCTAATAACTGGATCTTGTGCCAAGAACTTGAGAACATATATTATCATCATTAATTGAAGGTCCTAACTCAACTTTCGTCTTCATTAGAGGAGCTATTATTTTCTCCTACGGTAATAAAAATAAAACTAGACCTATCAACTTGAGAACATATGAAGTTTCTATGTTACATAATTTGCCTTCTAAAAAAACACACATAATTAGTTTTTGCCTATTTCGTGTACCCATATGTTGTTTCATGATATGTGTGCTTTAAAGTTCAAGTACATGGTCACAAATATTCAATCATGAAAACAAATAAGAATTTATGTTAATATATATTCTTTTATGAATATATAAAACCTCCAAAGGAATTATATTAATAAAAACAATAAATTTTCTTGTGCTGCAACAAATGTTTGGTTATCTCTCGTGTGAACCATTTTTTTTATTTCCAGTCCCTACCTTTGTTCATACCTGAAATTACAACTAAATGGTATATGTTTAAAATTTCCGAGGAAGAAAAATAATGAAGATAACTTAGCAATTTTTATGAGATATCATGTATAAAACAAGCAAATGATATCGTGGGTGGTAAAGGAGAGGAGAAAATAAGCAAATGCATATGAGATTTCATGTATAAAACAAATGCATATGAGGTATCATGTTAAAACAAATGCAAACAGATCGAGCATTCATATACATATATATTAGTCATATGATTTATCATTAGAACAAGGAAAAAAAACAAAACTTAATGCAGAATAATCATTCATGTAGTAATTACCATCCAAAAAACTTTATTCACGAATCTAAAGTACCTAGGTACAAGAAACATTACCACATGTAAGACTTACAACTCCAATGAGCCATCCATTAAATTAACATGACACATTAACACATGAAGGTCTCTTAACTCTCAACAAATGCTTTTGAAGAGAACTCCGACGTAGCATAGAGAGAGAGAGAGAGAGAGAGAGAGAGAGAGAGAGAGAGAGAGAGGTCAAGTACAAAAATTTTAGAAGTTCTTCAAACAAATAACATTACTTTTTAAAATGCAATTTTACATGATCCTAGTATTTATGTTGGCATTTCAAATCCTGACACTCTATTCTTGAATTAAATTAATCAAAATACATAACAACAACTCATACACTTAGTTTCCTATCTTCTTTCACATAGTAACAAAGAAAAGTCAAGTATGAAATTGGAGTTCAAGTATTCATAGAAAATTTAGAGGACACTGCATATCATGAGGCATGCATAATTATCAAATCATTGTTTTTTCCACCTAAAGCAAAACACATATACATGTATTGGATACTTATCATTTCCAAGTATAGCTAGGTTAGATACTGAGGAAGCATTGTTAGCTTACAACATATGAGCATTCATTCTAAAATGATAAAATGGAATGATAAGCTAAATTTGCCAAAATTATCAATTGAAAATATCTTATCATAAAATATCAAGGTGAATGAAATTGGAAAAAGATGAACACTATAAAAAGTCCTTAATAAATGTAAATATGAAGAAATAAAATAACTTAATCTTGAGGCTCTTCGAATATGACAACAACTATATGATGGCATTTGCGATGTGGATGGTCGTAATATGGCAGCTTGCACATGAATAATTTAGATTAAATCAAACATATTTAGTTATTTTTTCCTCTGATGAAGGATGTAAAATGATTTATCTTGCTAGATTTTTGGATTAAATATTTTATTTTAAAATATTGACTTCCGCATTTTGTGTTATGGTCAAAAGTTAAAATAGTAAGTTGGGAGACATTCTGTCAAGTGATAGGGTGTGCTTCTGGGGGCATATAAAATGTATCATAGCCTAGCGAGGGACACTTCTTAGTTTCTGTAAATATGTAAAGATTATGTGCAAGCATCATGAACACTCATCACGTCATCTAGTAAGGGTAGGACTAAGGGCTCAATATAAATAGTAGTACTAACTATAATGATATATATTAATTTTGTTATGAGTAGATGCCTCCACGATGTTTTTTCGCTAGATGAGCTAATACTGATGGGCACACGATATCTAGTAGCATCGAGGAATGTGAATACCAACCGTTGAGGATCGCAACGACTTCCAGAATAGCATGACGAGGGCTGCTCAAAAGGAACGTCAACAAGAGGATCGAGGGACACCATTGAGCAATTTTTGAAGCTACAACCTCCTAAATTTGTGAGAACTAAAAACTCTGGGAAAGTCGATAAGTGGATGGAGAAGATGGAAGAAATCTTCACGAAGATGCAGTGTGGTGAAGGGTGAAAGATCACATGCATTGTCAATCATCTCATGAGTGATGCCAAGGACTAATGGAAAGCCACCAATGACACTAAGTTTGCAGCACATGACACTATTGATGTGAAGAATGTAGTGCTATGGGTTTGTGTGTAGAGATGTATAGATATGGAGTGGGTGTTGTGGTATGAATATGTATCAGACACTATGAAGTAATAAAATGTTCTATTTTCTCTACAAAGTGTGTTGAGTTATGTGTGAATGTGAAGGATAATAATCAAGTCTTAAACCCTTAACTTTCTCAAATATGCAAATGCACAGGTCGAGTAGCTAACCTCGAGTATCGTATCCACAGTGAATTGAAGCTGAGAACTAATCTAACAAAATTGACTAACTAGCAGAAGTGAGCTAACTAAAAAAGAAAACTATAACTAACTATAACTAAAAACTAGGAGGTACTACAAAGTGCGGGTGTCGGATTTTGTATCAGTGATTACAAAAATCTAGTTTTGACATAAGTGAAAGATAAGTTGTTTTTGGTGTTTTGGTTTTATGAAACTATAAAAACTAAACAGGAGAAAGGACTATATATTGATGCAGTCAAGGAAGCATTTCCTAAGGATAGGATTCATCTAGAATTTCCACTTGTGTGATAATTGAGACAAATCAGAATTAAGCTCATATTGTCAAACAACAAAATTCCTAAGTCTACTTTCGTAGGAACTTAGATTATCCATTTAAATTCTCGTTCAAAAAATAATGTAATTAAACTCTTATAATTCTTCAAGTTACTTAACCAAAGTTCCCTACCATCTACTTCTCAGTTGATGGTTAGAGCATGAATGAGAGTTACTCACTCTATACTCGATTTTAGTGCTCAAAAGATTTTCGGTTAGTTGTAACTCAAGCATGGAATTACACTATCAAATCACGTACGACACAGAGGATCGATTCATGCTTTATGAGAATAAACATGTTGCCAAATACTCTCTCGAGCCTCAGCTTTGGAAAGTAGTGAGGGGTTAGCTCAACAAGGAAGCACGGTCCAAACAGATTTATTACATAAAACAGTCATCATCAATCATGTCTCAACTCTAACAATATAAATCTAGACACTAAGAAATGCATTTATGCTTTCTTCCCAGAAAAACATATAACAGAAGATGACAACCTCTCGGTGTCTCAAGAGAACATAACTGTTAAAATACATTCCTTAGAAATTGTAGCACAAATAAATCCAAGTTCGATCAAACAAAAATTTAGAAACAATGCTTTCGACTTCCTCTCATTTATCAAATAACAAAAACAACAAGCTTCTCAGCATTCAGATTTGCATGGCTGTTAACAGAGTTTCTAACACTGATATATAGAAATCAACTTCTAAAAATCCATAATAAGGACTGTCATAGTAAAACAGAAAGTGTCTCAACATCACACAAGCATCATTCTAGACTACTACCATCCTTAGGAAATATAAAGTTTAGCTACACATATCCGAGTTCAAGACAACATAATGTTCTAAAATGGATACATGACTCATAATCGCAGGTAAGAAGATAAATAATCAAATTGGGCCTCTCAACCGAAGCATTCATTCTTCTTCTTCTTCCTTGTGCTACTCCTTCTTACAAACCCTTGGCTTCCGATCTCCCCCAATTTCTTTTCCAAAAAATTCAGAGAGGGCTGAGAGAAGATAGGAGAGAACCCCCTATTGCAACAACTTTTCTTCTTCTTATAGCCCTCCATAGAACCTTCTGATTCTCTTCCTTGCTTCTCTGATTGTGCCACCTGTCCCATCCAAAAGGAATCTTCATATGCGGCTACAAAAAGGTGGAGAGCTGGACAGGCGGCAACCTCTGTAGCCGCAGCCCAAAAAGTTGCAGAAATATCCAAAAATGGGAATCTGACAGCTCCAAAATTCTTGTGCTAAAGACAAAACAACAATCAACATCTCATGCATTAGTTTCTAATAGGCAATTGAATAAGATATTCCTCATATCCAAAATTCCTCATAAAGTGGTTCAGCAAGAAGGATTAGATCAACAGATAATTGGTGAACCAAAATGAGATAATTGGAGCTGAAAACTCATGTCCCATCCAAAAGGAATCTTCATATGAGGCTACAAAAAGGTGGAGAGCTGGACATGCGGCAACCTCTGTAGCCGCAGCCCAAAAAGTTGAACAAATGACCAAAAATGGGAATCTGACAGCTCCAAAATTCTTGTGCTAAAGAGAAAACAACAATCAACATCTCATGCATTATTTTCTAATAGGCAATTGAATAAGATATTCCTCATATCCAAAATTCCTCATAAAATGGTTCAGCAAGAAGGATTAGATCAACAGATAATTGATGAACCACAATGAGATAATTGGAGCTGAAAACTCATCTATTTGTGCATATATTTCAGTATAAAGTTCTACATGACAGTTATACAAATAACTTGGAAAAGTGAGGTGATGGACATGAGGGAATGTACATTAAAATCGAAAATGAGCAAAAAATGAGGATGTTTTTACACAAAAGTCTCTATATGAAAACTACTTATCAAACTCTCCCAAACTTAGACTTTTGCTTGTCCTCAAGCAAATCAATTCAGAAATTGAGGTCTCATTGATTGAATCATTATAGCCCACATTAGAGGGTTCTCTAGTTGCATTAGCTCAATTATGTGCCTCACAGTTTCAGCACCTCATTCATGACATTTCATACCCAATTCTAAATAGAGTTTACTGAAGCATAAGGCAAATTTAAGCTATGATGGTATACTCATACTGAATTTCTTAGATTTCAGGTTTCTATGGTTTCCTACTCAAAGGTTAAATTTCTCAATCACTTGGCAAGCAATTGAGATCAAGTAAACAGGGATACCCTGACTTTTATTCATGTATATGCAAGTAAGCAAGGACTAACATTGATTTTTATTTATGCTGGTCAACATGATAAAGATCTTGATTTTATTCAGGAGAGCTATCATTTTTCTTTTCTTTCGTTTCTTTCTCTTTTCATACTTTTCTCTTTTTAGACTTAGCTCTCTTTATTCATGCATGCATGCAATGTAAAATGCAACTGTTCTTTCCGTCTTTGCCAAGTGAGCAATAGTTCAAACATGCGCATTCACCTAAGGCACCTTAGTCTAATTGGTCAGATTTTCTTTTCAGGACAATCGCCTAAGCTTTGATCTCTAGCTAGACATCTTCTTTTTCTTACCAACCTAGGTACTGAATTGTGTAGCCCACAAAAAGAAACTAATACCACTCAATTCATCACTAATGCTCCTGAATGATATTTCAATTAAAGCATAAGTTATCATATTGATGAATTCCGAGCTAAACACATATGCAATATATTAACATGTGTATGATACATGTTATATGTACATTGAGTATATAAAAAAATTGAAAAATTTAAAGGGAAAATTTGAAATTTTTTTAAACTTTTTGATAAATATATACATTGTAGAATGCAATTGCTGCAATGAGATATAAGTGTTGATGCAAAACTAATGAAGATTAAGGAAAACAGGATATATATACAAGAAAAAAAATATGCAACACTAAAACAAATATAAGAGAAAGCAAAGGAGTGTAGAGAATTATACCATAATACCCTCCCCTAAGCTTAGCTTGAACACTGTCCATAGTGTGGGAAGATGAAAACCACTAGTTTTCAGCTAGTGAGTTGAGGTTCCTTCGTAGAGTTACCTCAACTGCTTTCAACTTCATTCCCAGTTCTTGACTCTTAGCGAACAGAGTGATCAGCTGCTGACTTAGCTGTTGCTGAATCTCATGTTGCTTCTTCTGCTCTTCCAAAATCTCAGACAACTTATTCAAAAGGGTTGTGTTGCAATCAGGTTGTGGTGTGACTTGTCGGAGTGGTGGGGAGTGCTCTGTTTCTACAGAAATTGGGCTCCTCCTTGTGAACCTCTTAGTAGCCACAATCTTCCTCCTCATCATTAGGGTTCTTGGTGCGGTGCCAGCTGGGTTTATTGTTGAATCTAGGATCCCGAGAGTGTTTTGATGATCACAAATTTGTAACGGAACTTAGTTTGTACTAATGAACTTGTTGAGCTGATTTCTGATATAGGATATTCAAGTTCAGAAGTTGTTAGATCGACAAAAGCTAAAAAAAAGGACGACCTATGCACACGGAAGACATTTCAGAAGAATCATATGTGTGCAATGGTCGTCCTAAGAATATAGAGTGGTCGATCGATATTGAAAGAGAATGCATGAGAAGAGGGATCAAAGGTTGACCGGTCG
>LTAE01008326.1:0-11930 GCA_001647135.1 Pontederia paniculata | reverse complement strand
TGTTTACTTACTTTGGTGATACTTTAGCTGCTAAAATTGTTACAATCTTTTTACCTGCTTGCGCTAATGATGACATGTGGATATGAACACCGGATGTTAATGGTGATGCAAGTGCTAAATCTGCTTATAAATTTCTAAGTTACCAGTCTTTGCCGACTAAGAGCCCTGGACATCTGATTTGGAATAGAGTGTGGAACATTCCAATTCCACCCAAAATTCATTTATTTTTATGGAAACTGCTACATAATCGTTTACCTACAAAGGACTTTCTCCTTAGATTTGATTCGTCAATTAACTCCAGTTGCTCGCTTTGTGGTTTAGCAGTCGAGACAAACTCTCACCTATTTTTTCAATGCATTGTATCAAATCAATTATGGATCAAATTTCAGCAGCAAACAAAATTTAACTTTGAATTCATTAATGATTGGGAATATGGCAGTTGGGTTAAGGAAGGAAATGGACTAGATACTCATGTCAAAAAATCTCTTCTTTGTTTATTTTCTTATTGTCTATGGGGAATATGGAACATGAGGAATGATACACACTTTAGGTCCAAATCAGGAACCGTCTCCAAGGTCTGGGTGAAGGCTCTGGCCGGCTTTAATGAATATCAGATTGCATACATGTCTGAAGCCCCTACCCCCAAGAACTCTTTCAGAGTCAAGTGGGAGCCCCCTCCTCACCTCTGGTTCAAACTGAATACAGACGACTCTTTTATAGCAGCTGATGAGATATGGGGAGCAGGATATTTTCTAAGATGCACTAACTACTCGCTGATTGCTGCAGGAGCATATTCACGAAAGGCAAATTCAATTCTGGAACTTGAAGCATGGGCTCTACTGGAAGGACTTAAGAGATGCAGGCAACTAAACATACCAAACGTAATAGCTGAATCAGACTCAGAATCCTTGGTGAAGGTTATACGACAAAAAGCAAAGGGCCCGTGGAAGATTCGAAACATCTTACATGATATTCTTAACATCATTATAGATTTTTGTGATTTTAAAATTAATCACTGCTATAGAGATGCTAATCAGGTAGCTGATTTTTTGGCGCATTTTGGACGTTATAAGAACGTCAATTATTTTTTGGAGGATGATCCACCGCAAGATCTCCTAAACATCATGTATCAGGACTCTATGATTCCACCTTAATAGATAATTTCACTCCTTTTTTTTAAAAAAAAAAGAGCTCATCGAGGCGTGAGGATCAAGAAGAGTTAATTAATAATCATAAAGGTATGTAATTAGGATTATCAACATTAGAGATTATCATATATTTTATGACAAAATGAATTGTTCAAAATTGTTGAATCGGACCCGATCACGGATCGCGTAAGGCGTGAAACAAATCGCGCACATAGAGGTAAGAACGACCGTGGTGTTCGAACCGATCGTGTTTCACGAGAACACATTGGAGCACCCAAAAACGGACTCGTGTCATCCCATGATGCGGACCATGTTCCTCAACATCATCGGAGTCAACCAATTCGACGAACGTGACACAGACTGCGTCGATATCCGACACGGGCCGTGTTTGCCGCTATGGAAATGGACGCGTTATACAACACCATCCATGTTCCTCGGTGACATCAACACCATTCATGACTCGAGTTATGTCGTATGTGAACATCGATCGTGTCAACGGAGGTAAATTGAATGCGGCGGGTCACCTCGGACCCAAACGGTTGACCTACTTGCTTCTCTCATGGTACAAACCTTTTCCCGCTTAGCCTCCTTTCTCTTCGGTTCAAGACAGTAAGGTTTCAAATATCGATGGAAAAAAGAAGGATGCCCTCGCTCTATTGACAAATGCTTAGAAAGAAGAATGTATCAAGGGACAAGCAAAGAAGAAAACATCATTCGTGTAAGTTTGTTTGCTCCCTGCACAGGCTTGGTTGAAGGGCACCCGAACATCGGACGGTCTCGCAATTTAGTTAGAAATTGAAAGCGATTAGATATAGGCGAAAGAGCTCGAAGCGAATCACAAACCGTGTCTGTGAAAATGTGAGTTGTGTTCCTATTGTCGAAAAGAGATTGTTAAATGAGTTTTTTTTGTGTTAAGTCTTGATTTTGCATGAAGTAAGGTTTCTATTATAATAAGATTTTTAAAAAATATTACATGCGATTGAATCAACCATGAAAGGAATGAATTAATTTCATGTGAATTGACCCCTAGCCATGGGGGAATTGAGTTCCTTTAGGAACAATAATATTTGAATTCCTTCGAGAATAATTGTAAATGATTCCCCACTAGTACAACGAAGTTTCTTTACGGATAAGTGCAAACGAGTTTCTATTGGTTGAATTATTAATTGGGTTCTCTTAGCAGCACCTTCAAAGGATTTCTATCGGTTCAATTGGGTTCCTTTGAGAACAATCGTCAATATTATATAACGATTTTGCTGCATGCACACCTAGCCTTAATAACACCAGGGAACAAACTAATGAACTTAATTATTGCTAAAGGCTCACAATTGATTGTTATTGTAACGCCACAAAAAAAAAGTCTAAATATTTAAGATAAATAATTATTGGGAGGCAAAGAGTTATATGGGAGAACCAAGGGGTCAAAACTCTTGGCACCCTTTCAATTAAATCCTATGACCCTTAGAATTCAATGCCTATAAATTTCTTGAAAAATCTCTCTCACCAGATTTTTCTTTCCCTCTTCTTCTTTGGTTATTTATTTTCTCTTCTCCTCTTCCTCACATGTGGGACAAGAGCAATAGAAGGAGGAATGAGGAGGGATACCGACGATGTGACAACGAGTCGAAGACGTCGTGGCGCAGACCAAACTGGAACAAATACAACGAACAATCCATCGTCAAAAAGGTGTGTTTAATGGAATTCAACAATGATATTATTATATTTTTATCTTATATCATTTTGGCTTCTAATATGATTTTCTTGCAAAGTAATTTGATTATAAGAATGTTGGATTTATTTTCTAATAAGTAGGATTGTCATGTCTGTATAATCAAGTTTTGATGATAAGATTTATGTATAATCGTTATTTTAAAAAGAATGGAAAAAGATTAGCAATTAAATTAGAGAAAATCATAGTATGCCTACGATCCGATATGAATCGCTACGATCTCGTTTAACCCACTACGATGGAACCGTAACGCAAAAGGGCGCTACCGTATATTAAGGACGACTACGGTGGTCAAATTGGCCACCGTAGCGATACTTGTGCATGGTTACGATGGTCAAAGAGCCACTGTAGCGCATGGCTATGGTGGTCAATACCCGCCGTAGCCATGCATTAAGGCTACGGTGGCTTTTGGCCACCCAAGCCCACATATATATATTAATATATATAAAATTAAATCTCAGCCGAGTAATTCATATATATATATATATATAAATATAGATATAGATATATATATATATGGTGTAACAATCCTAACGAGTAATACATATATATATATATATATAGTGTAACAATCCTAGACGAGTGATATATATAATATTAAGTGTAAAATTCTAGCCAAGTAATATATATATTTATTTATTAAATGTTCAAAAAACTTCCTAATTGAGTAATTATTTGATTTTTATTTACTTATTGAAATAAATTAGAGATGAGATCAAGAAGTGTTATTCATTTAGTGATTTGAACTATTTGAGATTTATCATGATTTAGATAGCCTTATTCAAAATTCGAAAATCATATGTATTTAATTCTAAATTGATTTTGATATGAGAATATCGATTCAATCATAATGATATATTATTATATCAAATTTCTTTTTATCCATATGATTCATGTAGACTCAGGTACTCGGGAGTTCCTCTATTCAATCCTTTTCCTTCTTCTCAATGTTATCATTTGGTGCTATATCTTACCCATATCATGATCCTTAAATGTATCGAAATTGAAAGATAGCAAATATACTAATTAAGATAAAAGATAAAAACCGAGGGATGCCCATGCTATGCCTATGCATTGGAGATTGACCGTTTACCATTACCGGGGGACAGGTAATGTAACTGAAGTCAACACAATGAAACTACACGACCGGTGAAGACAAAACACCGTCGCCACAGTTCCTGTTGTGTGGGACTCTCCACCCCATACATGAAAAGGATTCCACCGAAGATGAGTGATGCATCCTTCCCTAAGAAAAGGGCATATGTCGTGGCTTGATCCACCACTGACCTTATCGGCATATGGCTATATTGTTTTCATGGCATACCCTATCAAGTGAAGATCTCTTCTACTATAAAGAAACCAAAGAAGTTGAAGAAACAACTTTCATGATTACCGAATTACCGAATGTACCGATATTGATCCTAAAGATGAATGCACCGATTTACCGACTTAAAGATGAATGTACCGATTATCGATATTAACATACCGATTTACCGATTTTAAATGATGATAACTGATTTATCGATTCTTAGATGATTATTACTGATTTACCGATTCTTATATGATAATTATCAATTTATCGACTCTCAAAGATAAACTTTTGATTTGCCGAACCCAAATATGATTACTGAATTACCGATCCAAAATGACGACCATTGATTTATCGATCCTAAAATGTGGATCATGGATTTATCGACTCCTAATGATAATATCATCGTACTTCACCGAATCACCGATAATGTGTTATTGAAAGAACAACTTTTGTGATACCTAGATTATCGATCTTAATGCCAATGTTATCATATCACACCGAACTACCGATCTCATGTTAATATGTTTTCATTAATCATTAAGTCAAAGAGATGAGGTTGGTCTATTGATTCTTATCGTTTCCTATCATAGTTACCGATGATCATATTGTACTCTATTGATTTATCATTTATAATATGCTACTCTATGATATGTCTTGATACATATATCATTTTATTGTTATGCCGATTTATAGTTGGATAAAGAAAATGTCATGTTATGTTTTTATGAATATTTTATGTCTCATTGTTATGTTATTCACACAAGCTTTCCAAAAGCTTACGTGAAAGTACTTCCTCTGCATTGATCCCTACAAGCACATAATTTTCCTGTAGGGCGGGCTAATGGTGTGTACGACAATGATGCTCTGGTGAATGTTGCACATGGATAAGGACTCCTTTTTCATTTTTATTATGTCATATGTCGAGTCGAACTATGAGTTGTAATAAGTATATATCTGAATACTATTGTAGTATGTACCTTGGAGTCTTATTTGGATAACTACGTTATTTAATAGCTTCCACATCTTTTATATTATGTTTCATATATGTTACTATTTTATCTTTACGCTGATGTGTCACTATTATTGACTAGATATAGTCAATAGAATGGTCAAATATTGTATCGTCGTAGCGCCTACAAGAGGAGGCTTTGCCACGTGGCGAGGGTCAAATTTCGGGGTGTTACAGTTATACTAAATAGAGATAATAAATCTTAAGCAAATATTAAATTGAGCTTGAAACCAAGATTGTTAAGATCGAGATCTTACCTAAGATCGGAAGAGGGTTGCAAGATCGACGATCAGATAAGGATCATTTGATTTTGTGAAAGATCTTATGAAGATCATAAAGATCCTATGACTTAGATCGTAGGATCGGTAGGATGTTAAATATAGGAAGATCATAAGATAGATCGTAAAAGATCGAGATTTTGATAACCTTGCTTGAAACTATTGAACATATATAATTGAACTTTGCTTTATAGCAATGCAGTTGAGATTCTTGCAATTAAATTGTTATTGAGATTTTTATAATTGGAAAGAGACAATGAAAAGGTAAATAGATAAAGAAAAACAAATAATATTGTTGAATTGATTTTTATCATGTCTTTATATATTTTTTTTCCTACTGCATTGCCTTTACATATTAGACTTCATAACTTATGAGATATCATTTTCGCTGTTTTTTATTCCGCATACGATAGAGATAATGATGAATAGATGATGATATTGATGATATAAATATTTGTGATGTGAATACTTGCACATGAAAAAAGTCTAGTTTGAGTCAAACTAGACTTTAGTATTTTTTATTAGTTTTATTTTTTTATTTTATTAAATAGTTTATCTTGCTAGACTATTTTATTAAATTTTATTCTAAAGTTATTGATTTGCATATTAATGATCAATTATTTGATCAAAGTCAAGTTAAAAAAATATTATTGTAACGTCTTCAAACGTGACGGGATGTGAATTTAGGGGTAATTGACATCTTAAACTAAGACATATCACGAACACATAGGTCTCAAAATATACATCAACGGAACATTGTCATAAATAATGAGGGAGAAATATATAATACATTTATGAACTTGATAAATATATTTATAATGTTAATTATTGGATCTCATCGAAGTAACATAACTAATTCACTTTATTACTAAAATGGATCTTGGAGTTTCTTGATACTATATTCATGGGCCTCTAAAAAGATATTTACCAGTGCCCAAACGTCTGAAGATTCTTTAAAAAAAAGCGGAAGGATCCAAGCTCAATTAACTACAGCCTTTTTAAGAAAGGACCAAATTTCCTGGTTTCGTACTATCGGGCTCAGAAGACAGCTAAATTATGAATAGCCCATTTGGATATAATAATAATAATAATAATAATAATAATAATAATAATAATAATAATAATAATAATAATAATAATAATAATAATAATAATAATTATAATTATAATTATAATAATTATAATTATTATTATTAATGGAAAGGTCTACTCTCACATGTGTATTTGTGAATATTTATATGGTATGTTGAAAATAGAGTATGTCTACCTTATATTATGTTACGCACAATACTAACAACTAAACAACACAACGCATTGTCCTCCTAAATTATTATTTTTGTATTGTTCATATTTCACAGATAAAATTCCGGGCACAGAATAAGACATTCTGATCAAGTGTGCATGGACTGTTTTAATTTGGGTGCGATCGGAGCTAAAAAAATTACCCCCTTTCCTTTTTTTAATCATTAGTTTGGGGGATGTTACTTTTATGGGGGATCGGATGGGGAATGCATGTAGCGTAGTGGTGAGTTATTTGTTGCGTTTGAGTTGGGCCACTGGATTTCGCAGTTGCACGGGAAGGGGTCACATGGCTCAGCCCACTCCGTCTCAATCGTACAACTCCCTACTGTTTTGTTGGGGCCCCCATGTCACAAGCAATTTCTCTTCTTGTGATGTCAAGAAATTTTAACTATTTCAAAATATATATCTTTTTTCTTTGTCAACTTTAGTGTTCTAAAAATTTATTAATCTTTGACTAATTGAATTTACTTCAAAAATATAATACCTTAAACATATTTCAGTTATAGAAATTTTAGTTTTGATTATAAAATCTTGCTAAATAGTTGAACCAAATGATAACACTAATATATCTATAGAGTAATTATATAGTAAAAAGAGATTAATGAAAAAGGAGTGTCTAGGGCATGGATGGGGTGATGATGTATTTTATGTACAAGCTTCTCCGACATTGTAATTCCACAACAACATTTATATTTTAGTTAATACTTAGGTATTACATCACATGTCATCCCATATGGTTAAGAAATCGACAAATCGATATTTTTTAGTAAAAAGGAACTTGGTGAACACATTGTAAAGTTGATAAACCATTTAATTAAAAACTAAAATTAATTGATAAAAATGAGAATAAAGCAAAATTAAGAGGATAAAATTAACTTGCTGAGCTTGCATGTCGAAGTGAGAGAGTAGAGAGAAGAGAGAACTTGAGAGAGAGAGAGAAGTGAGAGCGAAAGATGAGAGAGAAATGAGAGCGAAAGAGAGAAAAGATAGAGAAGAGAACTTGTGAAAGAGAGAGAAGAGAGAGAATGTGAGAGAGTGAATATTTTTTTTAATTAAGAGGATAAAATAATAATTTAATAAATTAAAATAAATTGAATAAATTTAATAACAGATGATTGAATTAAATTATCAAATCGAAAAAGTTCAGATCTATTTTTGCCCGATTTTATACATCAAGGTTAGATATTCATTGTTGTAATAGTTCGAGGGAAGTTTATAAAAATAATCTTTATTATTCTTATTTATTTAATTTATATATATATATATATATATAGTTTGAAAGAAAACATCCATTAATGGATTACTGAAACAATAAAATAAAAAATATATTTTATCATTATATTTCTTAATATTAAAATAGTTAAAATGACATGAACTATTTTAATTTAGGATATATAATAATTATTTATATCTTTCTTAGTTATTTTATATTTTGATGGAGACTCTATTATCGAATCCAACTTGTGGGGATAAATACTTTTTTGATGATTCTATGTGTGATTTCTCTATTATGTGAATGGTTGCACTAGAGCCATCATATTTATATAATTTTAGGAGCAATTTATATATTCTAATATTTTTTGACATGAAATAGTAAAATTCTTTACGATGATCGTGAACGTAGAAGATATATTTTCGAATCATATAAAATCTATTCGTATTTTTTTGTGTAAATCTTATGATCTTTCTCTTGCAGTTCTTCCTTATTATCCAACAGTTGTATTTGTCAAAACTTTTATTTGATTAAATAATTTTCCAAAATTTTGTTAATTATTATTCGCTAATCGTTATATGTCAATTGAATCAATATTCACTATTAACTATTTAAATTATAAATATATATTAGAGATGTAACAAAAAAATAAGAAGATGTAACAAAAAATAAGAAGATAATAATTGTTTCGGTGAAAATGACATCTATATTTACACATCCAAATTAGTCGGTTGATTTGTTTCTTGTTTCATTATTAAGGTATTTAAAACCAGTGCAACTTTTAATAATTTGGACTATAATCAAACCTGTAGATGGTTTGTTGACCCATTTCCATGATGTCGTTACAACCATTTTAGAAGCCGAGACAATTATTCTATAGTAGTAAAAATTCTTTCCTTTAATTATCAGAATCACGTTCACAAATGCATGATTCTTCTTTCATATGATATTAATTTATTATGGTATGCCTTCAACTGGATCCAAGTTATATCTGCTGCTGGAATCATAACTTGATCCCTTCAATTGTTTTTGGCTTCATGAGGAAAACTGGTTGACTGTTAATTATTCTATGATCAAAAGTATCCCTCTCGAGTATCATCTCTATTGCATAATGCAAAGGCCAAGTCCCTATTCAGATTGTGACTTAAGTACTTTTTTTATTCAATCATCATGAAAAGAAAATTTTATTATATTTTAAATATTGTTCAAATTGTGGCATATGTCATTTTCTCCTATAAAAAAATGGCAAAGCAAGAAGAATACATCCAAGAAAGAATACAATTATACTGATGTGATATGGTGTCCACTGTCCCATCAATGGGTCACCCTTATTAATCCTAACTAACACTAGGACTTGAAAGATGTTTCAACTCGGCTCCTGTTTCTCTTATCCAAACAAGCAACGTTCAGGTAAAACGAATTAATTAATTTGCTATATGAAGGGAACTATAAAAAGAAATTAAAATAAAACATGTAGTTAACTTGAGCTTTTTTTACATACAGAATTCAACTAAGACTTAGCATGTATTATTGACGTTGGCAATACTAATTAAATTAAAGGTGAAAAAAATGTTTTCACATGATAAAATGCATACAATTATATGGTAACCACATTTTTTGAAACATTATATTATAAAGGTACATAAGGTCTCTCCTCCAATAATGAGAAAAGAGACTAAATCCTAGTTAATATAGAAGCTAGAAAAGTAATAAAAATCAATCGAGTTTGATTAGGATGATAAATACTAAATAGTATGTTTTTCCAATTTTAAAATTGATTTCTTATGTATATAAAAGATACTTATTGGAAGTCTCATATTTTATAGTGAAATGTGTGATTCAGGATAAATCAAATTAGTTAGCGAATACCCAAACATTAATATGACAACAGAAAAAAAATCATAAAATGCAAATATAATTTTCAAATGTCTTTGAAAATAAGAATATTGGTCAGAAGAGTAACCATTATCATTTGAAAAATAAAAATAAAAGTGCTCTCTACTTAAATAGAGAACACTATGTTACATATTTTTCAACGATAGAATATTAAATCGATGATAATATTAAATTTTTTTCTCCTAACTTTTTTTATTCATTATAAATATAATATCCTAAGATTAAGAAGATAAATAACATGGTGCACCTTCATTGAACTTTTATGCCACCTATATGCAAATAGATGGATGCTAATAATAGAATTTCGTACTCTTCTTACTATGATTAATTCTATGGAGCTTAGTCTGGGAGTTATTTTCTTTTTTTAATGTGTCCACCACTATTAGCACAAGACAGATGGAGAGAAGTGCATCTACCAATAGTGATTTTGCTGGGATTGATTCAAGACTACTAACTCTTGTACTCTCAGTTTCTACTATATTAACCAGCTGACTCTTAATAATTAGCTAGGGAGTTAATTTGATGACATATTAAAGTGTTCTCTTTTGTTAATGATATTTTCTTTTGGGAGAGGGAGGTGGGAGTCCATTAGCAACTAAAGATATACACATGCATGTGATGAGTGAAACTTGAACCTAGAGACAAAAATTATAAGCGAGACAGGACAATGAGTTGGATAAGAGCACCTTTCATGTTTCTTCTTTTTTTTTTAGATGGCTTCACCAGCAATTGTAAGTTCATAACAGACTGCCAAGCCAAAAACGAAGGAACAACACCAGAAACAACCGCATCAAATGTCATGTACATATCCCCCTTTTCCTAAGCAATCTAACAAAATTACATACATCTATGTACTTCTTATTTCTGTATAAATTCGCAGAGCTTGGAAGCAAACCCATATGTTTTAGTACCAACTACACAACTAAAACTACCTACCTAACAAGATGCGCCATGAGACATACGTCACTACTTCATCAAACAACAAAGACTTGCTCCATCACATCATTAATGTTAGAAGTCTGTATATAAAACTACTGGAAATGGTGTCAGAGAGAAAGATCAGTTTTAAATCTTCAGATGAACTTGCAAAATTGAAGATTCTGATCAAATGTAAAAGGAAAAAGTCAGAAAATTGAAACAAAAACAAAAAAGGGTTACAAGCACTTTAATCTCTTAATAACAATACTATCTGTAACTACATTGTACATATATCGATCAATGTTACTTGGGTTGCAAGTAGGGAGGCATACAAGAACTGGAGAAGCCCTCGCCGTCTTGCGACATGAGGTGCATCAACAGATCCACAAAAGCAAGCACTATGACCTTGTGGTTCTTCGCGTCGTTCAGCTGCAGGTAGCAGTGCAGAAGCTCCTGCAGGCAATGCCAATCCTTCATCTCGTGCGCCGCCACCATCTCCTCCATGGACGCCCTGAAGTCGTAGTACGGGTCGTCTGAGGCCATCGTCACCGTCGAGCTCTCCTCGTGGAAGGACGCCCTCGCGGACGTCGGCGGCGACGCGTCCTTCTTCAAAGCGTTCGAGGTGTACAGCGCCAATGGCTTGGCCTCCTCCATTATGAACTTGGAGGTGCACGGCGAGAAGAAGAACCTCTTCGAGCTTACCTGCAGGTCTTTCGGGAGGTCTTCAGTCTCCTCCGCGGTCTCCTCGGAGATCGGCGAGAAGGAAGACATGGTGGAGGTCTCGCAGGAGATGGAGTCCTCCTCGAGGTATGGAAGAAATATGCCCATGGACGGCTGTCTGCATGCTGCAGCTTCGTCGAGCTTGGAGAGTGCTGAGGAGTACGAGGCCGAGGAGGCAGGACAAGAACAGTAATGGAGGCTTGAGCAGATGTCTGCTTCTCTGAAGGATTGGGTCTTCGCCTCTTGTATGCATATGGGTCCTATAGGCTTGATGCTGCTGATTGCCTCATGGAGTGTCTTCAAGGAGCCCTTCAACTTTTCCATCTATCTTCTTTTCAATCTTCCTGTTCATAGCTTAGCTTCAATATATTTATATATGTAGAGAGAGAGAGAGAGAGAGAGAGA
>LTAE01008325.1:0-20775 GCA_001647135.1 Pontederia paniculata | reverse complement strand
TTCCTGCTCTGGACCACAGCAGCAGATAAAGAAATCTGCAAATCAGATGTTTTGTCTTTTAGTGAACTTTGGCAGGTTGCAGCAGCAGATACCCCCGGGTCCAGTCTTTTAGTGCAGATACCCTCATGTACAACTCCAGCATACACACTATTAATCCTGTAGAAAGAAATCGAGAATAGATTACTCAAATCATTACTGAAAATAGCTGTAAGGGTGAGAAATGCATATCAAAGCTCAGGAAATTTCAAATTGTGTAAAAGACAGAGAAAGGTGTGATAATGCATATGAATGGTGCACAGTTTCATGAAAAAAAATGTAGTCTTTGTGAAAGATAGCAAAGAGTAAATTCCCTGTCATCAGTTACTGATAGAGCGCAATGACGTCGTATGATCTATGTAGCGGACCTCACCTAGTGGGATAAGACTTTATTGTTATTGTTGTACTATATCTTTTCTTTCGGGTTTAGCATTAAACACTAGGTAATGTTTAGTTCAAGCTTCGGGGAGAATGCATTTCATACATCATATATGCTATAGCATCTGCATGACATGCTTGCTTACTTGTGCAATTTAGTTTATTTCTATATATTTGCTTCATCTATTGCATCTTTAAATTTAAAACCATAAAATATGGAAAATCATAAAATTAAATTAAATAATACCTTGATCACATTTTTAAACTTAAAACCTATAGAAATATATTTGGGAAAATTCGAAATTGAAATTTCATTTTAAGTTGAAGTGATGTGAGCAAAAATATACATGTTGCACGCATCTCACTTAGATCATTTTCCCATAATTTTACAGAGTTTCATGCATTATTTAATATAGTTTTATTTATTTTTCATTCGTGAGTCATAAACTATCCATGTTGTTTCTTGTGTTGAATTTTCAAGTCAATTCTTTCAAATTACAATGGATGGATAAATGAAAAATAAGAAACGGGCCATGTTACATCAACTGCTGAAGCAATATACCATGAAGGAATAAACATATCGGATGTTATTAAAAAATTTACCATGTTTAGTCAACCGTGTCATATTCAATATGGAGCATGATATTCAATCCTGTGCAACCACGTGTCATCGCTTATCTCTAAAGCGGGCCATGTTCGATTAACGTGTTCACTGCATATTCAAATTTAAATTCAAACAACATTCAATAGGGACTGTGTTGCCATCTAAATTGAAATTTTGAAGGTCCATCTGCTCGAGGATAGAAGATACATGGGATTCATCTTTGAAGACCAAGAGACGATGAAGCTCTACCGAAACTTTGTGTTAGTCTTTATCCTTATTTTCTAAGCTAGAATAGTTCTGTGTTAGGGGGAAATACTTAGTTAAACCCCGTTATTTCTTGGATATTTTTATTCTAAAACTTGTTAACTTGCATCGTTATTTGGTTATTAATTTTTGATAGAGTCTTTTTATTAGTATTAATTGATAGACATGTGGTTTAAATGCATCTTAATTTAATCTAATTGAGGATTGATTTAGTTCGAACCTTTCTAGGTTAATATTAGATTAAGGTAGTTAAAAAATTTGGTTTGGAATCTTATAAAATTAACACAATCCTTTTGTCACAAGAGTTTTAGAATTAAAATTTGCGGACATTGATAGTGAGCAGTGGAGGGATATATGAGACAAGGTGGGCCTAGATTTCTTGCTACATATTTTTTGTATCAATTCTATCTATGTGTGCCTATAATTAGAAAATGATTCGAATGCAAATGACAATAGTGTCTCATTAGTGGCACCACTAAGAAGACTCATAACTAATGGCGCAAACAATCTCGAAACACCTTAGTTTTATATTGTATTAACATATGTCAATGGTGCAAGGGAATGCAATCTATGGTGTATGTTAAAATTCCACTCAAGGACATTGCCATAAAAGAAGGCATTGTACTTTATTATCCTCTTTGAGGCCATTATATATATCAATTAGGAGAAAAAGGTTTACGAGCCTAGGAAATAAAAATAAAAATTAAATGTCTCACATGGAAATCGATTGGTCAATCTTGGATTCCGGCCCTTCCTTTAAGAATCAATAATTCTAAGAGACAAAGTTACTTGAATGTGGTCAGATACTCTTGCAATTGGCATGTATAAGTTCTTGACTTTTGCTTCAATTTTTTTCTTGAGGACAAGCAAGACTATATCCTTGGGAAAGTTTGATTAACGTAGAATTGGCCATATTATTTATATCATATTTAGATTATGTTACCTTTGTTTGATCATATCATGCATCATTATATTAAATTATTTACTTTAATTTGTGCAAGTCATAGTTTACCCAAGGATGCTTTAAATTGATTGGATATCATTATGTCGGAGACACTAAAGAGCTCATCACAGATGAAAGAGAGGTTTAAAAAATTCTCCAAAATAATCATTACAGGTCATGAAAACGTTGTCACAATCATAATGCTTATTATTATGCATGACTCTAAAGATTTCATAGCTATTGTCAAGATGGATGATTTTTTTGTTCAAAAGATAACATCCTAGTGAAGCCATATCTCATGACCGTGAATGGTAGGAATTATTGATCAATATCTAGAGGTTATGCACCGTGAAAAATTGGTCATCATTGTGAGATACGACATTAAAAAAAATTGAATTCAATTTGATAGGTCGTTGTCACAGTCTTAACGGGAAAATAAAAATGTGAATTTGTGTAAAGTCCATGAATTTAGTGATTTTTTCAAACCTTATCGAGTGATACAATAGAATTTAGTTAAACTGCTAAAACATCGTCTAAATAACAAGCTGAAAGTTAAACAAACTCCAAAATCTCATAAAATTTGGGGATGACTTGGGCAGACGTTAACAACTATAAATAGGCTTGAGATCAACTCGATATTTTGATGTTTAAAACCATGAGAAAAGCATCAACATCGTAGGATGAATTTTGAAGATAGTTATAAGATTTTTGCACCCGTGTCTTAGAAGAAGATCATCATCTAGATGAACTTTGTCCATAGAATTTTTCTATCTAGTTTATTTTGAACAATGAACTGCCATTGTAATTTTATTTCTTTAGTCATTATTATGGAGTTGAATAAGTTGTCATGTAAATTCGTAGAACCATTGGTCTAAGTTGAAGCTTAGTTTTTTTTTCTTTTGAAAATTAATGTTGTGTTTGATGATTTTCATGATTTATCAAGATCTTAAACTAATTATCATCCTATATAGAAATATTTGACTATCAGTTTCATTAGTTTTTTAAAATTTTGTGAAATTTTTAAATTGATTTTTTTTTTTATTTTACGTTGAAATGATGCCAGCAAAAATACTATTTTATCTATTTTTCATTTCATCGCATAATTTTATTTATTTTTCATTTGTGAGTCAGAAACTACTCATGTTGTTTCTTGTGTTGAATTTTCAAGTCAATATTTTCAAAACTCAGATTGCATGAATCGAAAAGTAGATCGCGTTTAGTTGGGAAACAGGCCGTGTTACATCAATTGCCGAAGGCATATACCACGAAGGCATAAACGGATTGGATTCCATTACATAATGGTCCATGTTTAGTCGATCATGTCATATTCAAAACAGGGCACGATCTTCAATCCTGTTTAGCCATATGTCATCGTTGATTTTCAAAGCAGGCCGCATTCGATTAACGTGTTCATTGCATACTCAATTTGAATTCAAACAACGTTCAACACAGATTTTTACCTATAAATAGTGGACTAGTGGTCGACCAATCTCCAAACATTCTCTTTTATCTTTTTCTGATAATTGGAAAACAACTCAAATCTCATTTTTTCAACTTTCTAGATAAGATCTAAGAAGTTAAAACTCATATATCCTCATGGGAACGATATTTTTTCTCATCTCTATTACTAATACGACCAGTGCACTTGCTAAATTATTTTTGTTGTTGATTTGCTCGCATCATGAAGTGTTTCATTTCATGTTATAATGTTATCCTATAGTGGAATGTCATATATGTATGGTCTATTAATTATTTTTTTTTGTGAGTGATTAATAGCATAGGAAATACAAATTAATGTGTTTTCATCATCAGTAGATAAGATTGTCATCTTGTAGATAAATGTTCGAGACTCTTTAGAATCAATATAATTGAATCATCTTGTAGAGCAAATTATATCTAAGGTAATTAGCAATCCATCTTAAGAATTTGATCTTGTCTTGAATTGTAAATTTAGTTGACTATAATGGTGAAACAAAATTTATTCTTGTCCTTATTTAACCCCAATGAGGTGCTTATTATCATCAAAGTCAATTTCTATACTAACGGAGTTTGGGTGGAGTGGCAAGGAGCTCCTCACATAAAGAGGTTCCTAGAAAATTTTCGTCCAGAACCTCAAACGCCACAATTTAGCTTGTTATCTAAGTTGACCTATATTGGTCGGATTGAAAACTATGGTGGCAATAAAAAATATTTTTGTTTCTTTTATTTTATTATTTTTGTTGTCTTCAATTAGTTATTCCATTATCCAAATCATGCCATCTCCTATTAGTCTTTTTAGATTAGATGGTTAGTTGTATTGTTCTTCGTGGGATCGATAAAACTAAAACTAAAAATAAAATGTCTCACAAGGAAATAGATTGGGGAAAACTTAAATTTCAGTCCTTCCTTTAGAAATCAATATCATGGTTATTGGGATCTAATCTAATGTAATATTGTATATAAGAATTAACTAGAGGAGAGGCAACCATGTCCAATAGGCAGACAAAGATGTCGAATAGTCACCTACCTTACCTTCAGTTAAATGAGAAGTATGGCAGGCATTTAAGATGTCAAGTAGTCATTTGATAGATTATATGATTATTGCTAAATGAGAAGTATGACAAACATTTAAGTGACTATTTATATATTGAATTCATAACAAAATGAATCATTGTACAAGGTTATTGAGTTATTGGAGAAAAAAGAATGAAAAAAGAAAACATGTAGTGCAGTGGAGGTGGCATTGCACCATATGAAGAAGAAAATTACTGAGAATGTATCTCGATATATTGTATTCCAGCAAGTAAAGATTGAACACCAGAGGCCGTATAGAATGCTCAAGCCCTTGAGCATTACAAAATGGAAGTGGGAACATATTGGAATGGATTTTGTAACTAGCCTACTCAAGACCAAGAGAGGATACAATGCTATACGGGTAGTGGTGGACAGACTGATCAAGTTTGCATTTTATCCCTATAAACTGGGAAGAAGTTAGTGAATATTTTGATGGATCTATATGTCAGAGAGATCATCGGATTACATGGAATTCCTATCTTTATAGTGTCGGAAAGAGACCCTAGGTTCACAACAAGATTCTGGAGGATCTTTCAAGATTCTTTGAAAACAAGAGTGAATTAAAACACGAGGTTCCACCCATAGACTGATAGACAATCTAAACATCGGACGACATGCTCAAAGCATGTGCACTAGATTGACATGGCAATTGGGATGACCATCTTCCTTTGATATAATTTACCTACAATAACAACTATCACTTCAACAAAGGAATGGTTTCGTTTGAAGTCTTATATAGGAGGTCATACCGCTCACCAGCATGTTGGAGCGAAGTAAGCAAGCGAAAGTTGTTAGGCCCAGAAGTGGTAAAACAATATGTAGACAGAGTCGGCTTAATCGGAAGAAGAATGAAAGCTGCACAAAGTCAACAGAAAACCTATGCATACAAAGAACACTGGGAACAAATCTTCAAAGTTGGACACACAGTGATACTAAAGGTTTCAGTAACCAAGGGTGTAATGAGATTTAGCAAGAGGGGAAATCTTATCCCTCGGTATGTTGGTCCATTCGAGGTGCTATAGCTATTGGCAAATCAGCATGTAGATTGTCACTATCCCTTCCTATGGGCATGTGCACTATGTCTTTCATGTGTCCATGCTCTAAAAGTACCAAAACAATGACACCAATGTGACCCGACTTGAAGAGCCAAATCTAAAGGAGGATCTCACCTATACGGAGCACCTAATGAAGATCCTGGAGTATAGCTTGCAGTGCACAGACAACAAGAAGGTGTCACTGGCCAAAGTAGCATGGAGTCACCACCAAGAAACAAGATGATGTGGGAGCTTGAATCAGTGATGCGTGAATTCCTAACACTTTTTGGTATGACTCTACCTCCGTCTTGAATTCGAGGACGAATTACTTTTTCAAAAATATTTATAATTTAACACCGCAGTCCAACACAAATTATGTCGAATTCGAACAAGACTCGCGTTAGGGCCGCAAGGCGGAGAAGTCTGATTTTTAAATAAATAATAATATTTTAATTCTGAATCAAATTTAAATAATCGAGCTTAAGTCAATTTAGACTTGTAGAAATCCTAGAAAAACCCTATAAAATAGATCCTCAGGGTCTGGAAGCCATCATAATCCTTTATTCTCTCCCTCAAGCCCTAGTTGCCATAGATTTTCTCCCTCCTCTCTTCTCAGGTGCATAGGTAAGAACTTGGCCCTATCTCCCTCCCTCCCTCTTCCTCTCCTCTAAACTTCATATAAAAATCCTCTCTCTCTCTCTCTCTCTCTCTCTCTCTCTCTCTCTCTCTCTCTCTCTCTCTCTCTCTNTTTAATCCCTAAATAGTCTCCTAGATGATTATATTATTCACACCTAATTATATGATGTTTCCTATATTGAAAACTAGAGAAAAATCAAACAAATCTCAATCAGGGCGATCGAACACGTCTTGCATCTATAGGGATGAAAATCTAACATTGCGTCGATTGTGCAACATGGCCTTGGATGGTCGGACATGGACTGCATCTTTCTTGATCACGACCCCTGTATGTAGGTACAAACCCTAGCACTGCATAGTTTATGGGACACGACCTTAAGCCACCAAACACGACCTGCGTCACCCCGATGCAGGTCGCGTGGTTCAAATTAATTGAATAAATTACTGGAAGACAAATAGAATAGGACCCGCTCCCTTCTCAAATATGGACCACGTCGCCTGAAGTGAACCTATTTTGATCATATTGTAGAACACGACCGAGGGGACAATCTGTACACATTTCGTTGTTTCCCTAACGCGAGACCTACGATGGATTATTTTAATTAAAGATTTAAATAATGGATTAGGTCACGGATAGCGTCAGAGACCAGACATGACCTTCAAACATGTTCCGCAATAGATAGGTTTTATAACTAATATTCCTGCACAGACGGAACATGCTTCATGTCGCACCTTGACAGTCCCACATTGATCTCGAACCAACAAAGGAACCCAACATTCCATATCATGGAAAGTGATCCATGTCCCAATTGGACGCAACCCGTGTTTGTGGTCTATATGCTTATTTTATGATTTTTTTATTGTAAATTCGAGATGAATGATTGTAGATACTTCATAAATGTAATGACTGATATGTGGAAAAGATAAGGGTCAACCATATTTATTAACTAAAATTATGAGGTTTCCATGTATTGTTAAAGTTTGGGAGTGATAGTGTTATCAATGTTGGGGACTTGTAAAACCATTGTTATCCTCTTTTTGTTGTTTGACCTTTTTCTCTGCCTTGAAACCAAAAGGATTCTCGAGCAACCAAAAGGATTCTCGAGCATCCTTCCTCAAAGTTATTTCAAAGGCACTAATGGGTTAAGTCAAAGATAACAAAAATAACCACTTGGTCAAAATATTGCATTTGCATACTGCATTAGAGGTTTATGTTATCAATTGATGCTATTCATTGATGACTGATTGATGATGATGGAATAATTAAAGATGAAGATGAATAAGAAGTATGATAATGATGTGGAGTAATTGATGTTTGGCCTCAATCATAGCTTACTCCTTAAGTAAAGATAATAATTGAAGTGATTGATGTTTGTCCATAGCCATAGCTCACTCTTTATATAAAATATGCTCAGAGTGATTGATGTTTGGCCCTAGCCATAGCTCACTCTTGATGCTAAGTTATGAAAGATGTTAAGTTATGAAAGATGTGAAGTATGAAATATGTTAAGAAAGATGTTAAGTTATGAAAGTTGATAAGTTATGAAAGATAATGTTGTATAAGATGTTAAGATGATGTAAAGTTAAAATATGATGATATAGGAAAGAATGATGATCAAGATGATGAAAGACAAATAAGAAATGTAAGAAAGCTAAGGAAAGGAATAATTGACCTTTTGATTTTATCATTAGCTCATTCATGTGTTTTTTTATTTATCATGTCATGTTTATCTATTGATTGTCTTACATACTGGGCTTCAAAGCTCATTGATACTTCTCTTCCCTGTATTGGATATTGCAGGTGAGTAGTCTGCAGTATAGGATGCTGATGGTGCATGCGGCGACTGATGCTCGTGGTGGCTGACTTTGCACATGTCTAGTGATCCTTAGTGTCTCTCCTTTTAGTCTTTTCTATTGAGTTATTATAGTTAGACTTTTGAGACATTTATTGATGTAAGACTTTCGCATATTTTCCTTTATGTTATAGAAAGAGTGACTTCTTAAAGTTTTCATTCTTCCGCATTTTGTTGATTAAGTATGTCGTAGCGCACCCGGGAGTGCTCCTTATATATTTTTCAATTTCAATGTCTATAATTTTACTAATCATATAATGATAATCAAATGATGTACTTAAGCAGAAAATATTCTAGTTTTCTTAGAAAATTAATGACAATAAAAAAATATAGTTATCATACTAAGATTTCACATTTTTTACATTATATTTTAATTTATACTTATTATGATAAGAAATGCATGATTCTCTATAATAGTATATAATATCTATTTTTATCGGTTATAACAAGAAAAAATAATAATATAAAATCTTTTTTGGGACATGCATCAATATCAAGAAAAAAATTAAAAATAAATTCCATGCATATTGACACAAGATAATATACTACTATAAATATATAAAATTATGTTTTTATACTATATTAAAATATCACCCATATGATTCACATAATCATTCCAATCATAAATAATTATCATTATCTACTCATAATTTTATATATCATCCGTGAATAATTATTATTTTAATTATTTATATGCCAATATGAACGAAATTTTATTTTTGTTTTTATAAGTAAATATTATGCATGTGGTTAACATCTTCATCTTATAAGCACAGGTGATATATTATTATAAATATCTTGAGATCAAGCGTTCAAGTAGGACAATATATGACAACCATCAAACAAAACCATAAAACGACATGGCACCATGCACAAACAAAAAACAAGTTGCTATAATGCATCATGAAAACAATGGAAAACAAAAGAAATCATCGGTGACAAGGCAAAAAAAACATACCGAAAACATTCTGCAATTTTTTTAGTCAAACGATGAAGGAACCTATAAAATGAAAATTTAATAAGATGGTTTAATAAGATTAGGTTAAAGGTTATATTAGCCCAAATATAAAAATTACAAATCCCACCTTAGCGGGAATTTAGAAAGACACCTTCTTTGTGTGCTATTTGGATTACCTGTTAGGTGATAATTTAAATTACTAGATAAACTAAAATTACTGGTAATCATTGTTAGTCAAATGCGATAATATGGTGAGTCCTAAAAAAATTTAAATAAAATAATTGATAATTTAAATATATTACCTCATACAAATGGCACCTAAGGGATTTAACCTTATTGTATCTCGGGGGACTATTATGTTCCTTCGAGAGCAACTATGTTCTTTCGAGAACAATTGAGGTCCGTTAGTGCATGTGATATGGCCTATCTAGTCATCCTGGCATTGGAATAACTTGAATATTCTATGCTCTTGTAAAGGCACACCACTGGTTGTAATGACTCACAACTTAGGACAAGAATAATGGGAAAGAACAAAAAGGTCATAAGTTAAGATCGAGCTTGAACTTACTTCATATTGTACATCATGAATATTATGGTGTTACTGACATTCTAGTCATTGATGATACTGAATAGAATAATATAAAGAAATGAATAAAATAGACATGAACATAATGAACACTGAACTAATGAACATCATATGGTGCGACTGATGCTCTTGCCATGACTGCACTATAGACACTAAAAATCGAAGTAGTAAAGTAAAGGAAAATAGAAAGTAAAGTTACTGTCTATAATGATGAATTATTGAGTTAGAATATTTTTTTATATTGTTTTTATATATGTTTTACCCTATTGATTATTCTCTTTACATATTGAGTTTCATTGCTCATTGGAGAATTGTCCTCCCATGCTTTTGATCCTATAGGTAATCAGAACTCTGATTAGTTGATGAATGCACCTATGGAGCTGATGTTCGTGATAAGGTGACTTGCATATAATAGGAGTCTAGCTTATGCTAGACTAGTCTTGCAATAAAGTTTACTGAACTTTTTGTCATGTCTTAAACAAAGTAAAAAAAATATCTTATTTGACTTATTAAGGGAATTTTATATAAAGTTATTGCTTCCGCATGATATATCCATAATACCATTGGCCAAAGTCAAGACAAAGAAGTAGGGTGGTAGCGTCTTCAAAAGAACATTCTTGCCACGTGACAATGTGTGTTTTTGGGGGCGTTACACCATAATCATCTTATATAATTTTCCAATTAAATCAATATTATTATCAAGATAACTCATACCTTGAATCAGGAAGTAGCCCTAGTGTCCTATCAAACCTACATAAATCACATATTAATGATTGACACTTGCTGGTAGACATCTAACCTTACTCATATATAAAACCTTAACCTTTTCTTGATGGGATGGTGGTTACTCATGACGTTGCATATGACCTTGCATAACTAGAGTAAGCTAAGAAGTATCTCTCCTTATACTCTGATACCTTCTGAAACACCCTCAGAATGCACATCTAAACACATGATCAAGAGGTCATTCTAGAGGCACTACTTATCTCAACTATTGACTTTTTCGTTGACGTTGATTAATCAACCAATATAGATACATAAGCGAAAGAATAAAAAATATTATTATAAAATTAAAATTAAAGTGACATGATCTTTAGGTTCATAACTATAATAATGACATTTAATTCAAGATAAATCTAGATAATGACAACTCTATCAATATGCAATCCAGTCGTCATTGATCCTGCTCATGTGCAAGACCCAGGTATAGGGGAGAAATTTTCATGAATATAAGCTAAATACACATGATCAATATAGCAATAACTTTAAAAAGAAAATATCCAATACGATAAAATGACATCATTCCATAAAATAATTGAGCAATCAACGATTGATCATTTTATTGATTTATCAATTCACATTATATATCAGTTTAATAATAATTTATGTCGATCAATTTGTAATTATCAATTTACAATTTATCAATATGTCAACATCAATTGGTTGTTATTATTTGGCTTCAATCTTCGATCTTATCAATGGGGTGAGCACTCCATAATTAAAGGAACACCATGTTACTTTCATGCAACAATTGGTCAAATTGACAAATCTCGAAAGAACTGTTATGGGTCATGAAAATGATGTCACAAACATAATGCCCACCTATGCATGACTTTAAAGATTTCACGACTATGGCCGAGATGGACGAATTCCGGTTTGAAAGATATCACACTTGTGAAGTTGTATATCACGATCGTGAATACAAGGAATTATTGATGAGCATTTTGAAGTTACGAACAAATTGATAACTATCATGAGATATGACAATGAAGAAGTTGTTATGTACCATAACAATTCGAAGTAAATTTGACGAAGTCTTGATCACAATCATAATAAGCCAATAAATGTGAACTTTCATAAAGTCCATGAATTTTGTGATCTTACCAAACCTTATCAAGTGATAAAATAGAATTTGAGATAAACGACTAAAACATTGTCTAACAAACATTTGAAAGTTAAACAAACTCAAAATCTAATAGAATTTGGGGATGACTAATTTAGACATTCAAATATATAAATAGGCCCCGAGAGATTAACTCATTGTTTTCATGTTTAAAGCAATGAGAAAAGCATCAACTTTTCGAAGATAGTGAGGAGATTTTTGCACTAGTGTGTTGGAAGAAGATCATCATCTGAGTGTACTTTGTCCATAGAGAAAAACTTCTATATAGTTTATTTTGAAAAAGCTCTTGTTGCAATTCTATTTCTTTAATAATTAATATGAAGTAGAATTCATTGTTATTAAACTCATGAAACTAGTTCTAAGTTGATTCTTAGTTTTTTTTACATTCATATTGTGTTTAATGCTTTTCATTGATTTATTGAGATATTTAGTTAATTATCATCCTATAGTGGAATATTTGACTATTAGTTTCATTAGTTTTATTAATTGGTCTTTATTGAAAATTTTAAATTGTTTTATTTTTATTTTTGTTGAATCTAGGATGCCGAGATTATTTTGGTGATCACAAATTTGTGAGAGAACTTAGTTTGGACTGATAAGCTTGTTGAATTGTATTTTGAAAGACAAGATTTTCATGCTCAGAGAATGATAGGTCGACCGAAGCTGATGAACGGACGACCTATGCACATGAAGACATAACATGAAGATCATATATGTGCAACGGTCGTCCAAAGGTTGAGAAGTGGTCGACCGATGTAAAGAGAAAAGATCAAAGGGGTCGAGTCAAAGACTGAGCGATCGACCAAAGGTATAGAGAGGACGAACGAAGACAAGGCTGAACAGGAGAGGTTGGTCCGATGAAGAACAGTGGGCGACTAAAGATTTTACACCTATAGTACAAAGGTTGAAGAGGGGCGGTCCAAGGAGAAGTGGACGCCCAGTGAGGAGACTTAGCCGAAGAGGTATTTTAGCTAAAGAAGAAAATGTCGTCCGAAGATGAAGAATGGACGACCGAAGAACCGAGACAGAATGAAATGGTCATCCAAGGGTTTCGGAGTGAAGACAATGGACGACCGGTAGATTGCCAAGGTCGAAGTGGACGTCCGAAGGCTCATGAGATAAAGAAGCGGACGACCAAAGCTGAGACGTAGCATCAATGCGCAAGGAGGCAGCGACGATGCACCAGGGAAGAGGATGTCGCAGCAATGAGGGAGAGAAAGAAAGCAGCAAAGTAGCGACGTGCAAAGCTCGGTGAGCCTCTCACGACAGCGGTGATGGCGGTTGCAGAGAAAAGTCGTATCCAACACCGAGGTAGAAGAGGCTTCCAGCGTCTGTGACATGCACGTTACGGCCTTGATGCCAAGGTGCCAGGTTGAGAGGGTGCACGTTGCTGCCTCTTTACCAGGGAGTAAAGGTGCTTGCCCTCGGAGAAGTTCCACAACAAGGTGACACCATCCTTGCTGCCGGAAGTTCGTCGAGAATGATAGTGACAATGTTCACAAATCCGCTGTGGCCAGTGAGGGTGCTACGAATCTTTTAGTTGATGAGGACAGATCTAACAGAGAGAGTTCTTTGTGTCGCTTGTTTGGACAAGAGCAGGACACCCTCAAGATCGAAGGCAATGACCGTGTCAAAGGACTGACATGGTGTAGCAGGTTGGAGGTAGTGCCCGTGTCGAAGGACTGAAAAGGTGCTACGTTCAAACTGACGTTGCTGCAGGTGACATTGGTTAGGAGGGCATACCTATTGGTGGCCGAATTCATCGACGGTGTTGTCGACGAGGCAACATGCACGTCAAGAGGGAAGCAAGGCGGTGGCTCATGGTAAGCGTACGCCGAGGCTGATCCGATCCGGCTTCGGAAGGAGGAGCACAACATAAGTCCAAGACAAGGGTGGAAGATCAAGGCACACAAAACATTAAGACATGTCAATGGGTAATCCAGGTATGTGGAAGAAGATGAGCAATGCTATTGATCGAGTCATCCAATTTTCGTAGAGCCACGATGGTGAAGCTAGCAATCATGCTCTACTTGTTGGGAATACACGATGTCATGATTAAGGGGGATAATGTTGGGGGTTAATCTTGATGAGGATAATCCAATTACATTGGTTTAGGAGATTAGGTTTAGTTTTATCTTCTATCTTAACTTAGGGTTATTTTCTTGAATTAGGATTAGTTTTAATCTTCTACTCAAAGTTGAACTCTTGTATTATAAATAGTCTTTGTTGATCAATAAGAAAACATTTTCTCGGTTGTGAGTTCTTCAAATTCCTTTCTCCTTTGTTTTTCTCCTATCCTCCTCTTTTCTTTCTCTGCTACGTCGCTGCCTCCGCCGCTCCCATCATCTCCTGGGCACAACAACCCCACACCCTTTTGTTCGACATCCGCGACCAAGTCTTGCTTTTGGACATCATTTCCATCTCGAGCTCAATCGACTTCGAGGACTTTATAATCATTGGTGTGGATTGAATTAAGTTCTTAAATGTCATTGTTTATATTAGGAGGTCATACTTAATAATGTGTATTCGTCATTCTAAGAGGAAACTACGTGGATCTTGCAAATTCCCTTTCAAATCAAGTTAAAGTTATTGTGCCGTTATTGACTTTGTTTTTAAAATTGTCACATCAACTAATACAAACCCATTAACTTGTGAGTTTTGGGTGTCTATCACATATTATTTATGAGAATTTATATTTAAATCATAATTTTCTTGTGTAAAAAAGAAGCGCATTGATTATGGGACTTTGCATCTATCGGGGATATCATGTGTCACAAAAAAATCCAATAACAATTGATCTGTAAATCATTTAATATGCAACAAGTTACAAAATGACTAAGATCATCTCTTACAGTTTTTCTAAGCTACTAACTACATTTTAATAGACTCATTTAGTTGATATATATGTAATTTTTGCTAGTTAACATTTATTCTTTTATTCTTTTATCTGCTACTTAATATGTTGTTTTATCCTTCAAGCCTATGGAAGTTCTAAGACGCAATGCCATGTTGAACCCAAGAGTTGTCCAACTTTTATATTACACTTTTTTCTTTACGTCTTATCAAAAAAATGTGAAAAATTTTTATTCACTACTATTTTTTCATTGGAAAATTATATTTGGAATTGGATTTCCAATTTCTTCTTTCTGTTGCATTTGTGACCTGTGAAACTTCCAGCATATCATTCATTTGCTAAAGTTAAAGTATAGAAAAAGTTTAATATAAATGCACAATATCATTTTATACATAGTTTAATAAAATGTGTTGTAATAACCATATAACATTTGTTTTGATTGTTTGATGTCCACATATGAGTACTTTTAAAAATACAACTTGAGTTCCTTTCAAGAAGATCTGATATCTTGGTCTTTTCGATCCCAAATAAGTTCATAATATCACTCTTTATAGTATCACGAGACAACTTTGAGAAAAGATTGCACAATACCACAAAACCTTATAAATCCTTAATGATCAACAATCGAAAGAGGATACTCATGATGGACAATCATACTAGCAAGTTCCTTCCTAGTGTCATCTCGATTAAATGAATAATTGCCAACAATAATGTATCACCTCTATTGTCCACATAAGATGATTCACCCAAAGTTTTTAGAGTTCATTTCTTTGAGCCTCTTTTGTACAAAGTTTGCAAATCCTTATATGACCATTTAAGTGCTTTGTTCCACTCCTAGTATCATCAGCAAGCTTATTTTGACAATACTTGCATACTGCATAGAATTTTCCTTCGATTAATATTCTATGAAAGTGGCTCCACGCTTAAAAAGTTAATCCGTTTTTATTTGGACTTCATCCTTGTTATTTTCCGCTCCTGATTTGCAGGAGTATTTTCATTAAATTCATATTGAGCATGTTGCACTTTGCTTCTTGCTTTAGAGTCGATTCAAGTGTAATTTGATTAGTTCCAACTGAAGTAGTAGCGAACTAATCCTCATGCAATATTTTTGCATAAAAATATGATAATTAATATGACAAACACTAATTTATTCTATCCGATAATAATATCATAAAAAATTAAAGAAACAACACTCTCCTTATACACAAGTTGTACAACATAATTTTTAAACACTTCCCACTTCCCTCCATCTCCTCAATGTACAAAGAAGACCACATCTCCTTATTCGGAACAGAGGAGATGTCCTCTCCTTGTGAACAGTGCTTTCTTCTCTGTTCACATGGAGAGGGTGTTCTCTCCTCATAATGTGTCCTCTCCTCTGCAAAGGTCCTCTCCTTTGTGACAGTTGAGAGGGCTATGTGCCCTCCCCTCCCTGAGGAAGAGAGGGCACGTGCAGCCCTCTCCTCCTTAGAGAAGGGAGGGTGCATGCAGCCCTCTCTTCTCCAGGAAGAGAGGGCTGCGCGCATGCACCCTCTCTTCTCCAGGAAGGAGGTGGCTACACATCCGCGCAACCCTCTTTTTGCGCATAGCATCTCTTCATCAGGGAAAAGAGGGCTGCACACACCCTTCTGAAAGGGTGTGCTCAAACTCTTTTTCCTGAGGAAGAGAGTTTACATGCAACCCTCTCTTCTTTGAGGAACAGAAGGCATACGAGGGGAGAGAACCGTGAGAGAGGGGAGAGAGTTTATGGATAAAATTGTTGACTTTTCTACGACGGAGTCGATGACAGACAACAGTCAGAGGCGAAGAATGGTGCTTGTGATGAAGATGGAGGACGATACCAGCGAGGAGGACGGAGATGCGACGAATGGGATGAATTTAGATCTAGTGTTTTAGTTGTCAGATTAGTAAAAGAAAGATAAAAGGAGGATGAAGTTATGTTTTTTTAGTATTTATATGTTAAAACATGACGATTGTGATTTATCATATGCAATCTAACAGTTGATATAATTTAGTATTTAAATTACGTATATGGGGGTTGGGGATCCGTGGGGCGGGGGTAGTATTCCACACCTTGATCCCCAAAATGAGATGCAGGGGCACTATACCCTCCGACCCCGCCTCCACGGGAAAAAAATCCCTCGATGTTGGGACCTCAAACGGGGATTCCCCATTGGAATCCCTGAATCTCCAAGAATATTGTCATCCCTAATGCAGAACAATGACATCATTAGAGGTATCCTTTCTTTAGCTAGACTATCTACCTTAGTACTCTTTTATTCGGGTGTTGCACACTCATTCGTATCCCATGATTGTGTTGTTGCCTTGAACCTACCCCTATATAACATAAGTTGTATAATGGACATAACCCCACAAATTGGTACCTTCCATGCCACTAGTACATCCCAAATGTACTCATAACGATAGAAGGCAAGGACTATTCAATAGACTTGATAATCATCCCCATGAAGGAATATTGTATAATTTTAGGTATGGATTTGTTGTCCTAGCATGACGTCATGCTGCTATGTAAGAAGAAGAAAGTTATCATCGGTCCTCGTAGTGGCCCACAAGCAATAGTTGGATGTAGGTCATCAAATGTAGACAATATGATAGTGGGGTAATCTAAGCTCATCAAACGCTTGAGAATGGATGCAGAGGATACCTAGCTAGTGTCATTAACATTGGTCCAATGAGAAGGATCCTGGAGTATAGCTTGCAGTGCACAGACAACAAGAAGGTGTCACTGACCAAAGTAGCATGGAGTCACCACCGAGAAACAAGACGACGTGGGAACTTGAATTAGAGATGAGTGAGTTCCTAACACTTGTTGGTATGACTCTACCTCTATCTTGAATTCGATAACGAATTACCTTTTTCAAAAACATTTATAATTTAACACCACGGTCCAGCACGGACTATGTCGAATTCGAACACGACCCGTTAGGGTCGCCAGGCGGAGAAGTCTAATTTTTAAATAAATAATAATATTTTAATTCTGAATCAAATTTAAATAATCGAGCTTAAGTCAATTTAGACTTGTATAAATCTTGGAAAAACCCTATAAAATATATCCTTAGGGTCTGGAAGCCATCATAACCCTCTATTCTCTCCATCAAGCCCTAGCCGTCATAGATTTTCTCCCTCTTCTCTTCTCAGGTGCATAGGTAAGAACTTGGCCCTATCTCCATCCCTCCCTCCCTCCTTCTCTCTCTCTCTCTCTCTCTCTCTCTCTCTCTCTCTTCTTTCTTTCTCTCTCTATCTCTCTCTCCCTCCCTCCCTCTTCCTCTCCTCTAAACTTCATATAAAAACCCGTTAGGAGAACACGAAGGAGATTGAGGACAACACGAAGATCGAGGAAACAAGGAGGAGGATTATTAGAGCATGAAGAACGAACGTGAAGATAATACGAAAATAGATATATAAATAGGTGGATCCCTCTAGATATGTCTTTCACGTTAAAATAATTGCATGCTAGATTTTACTCTAAATAGGAATAGTTTATGGTCATAATTATGAAGTTTTAATCCCTAATTAGTCTCCTAGATGATTATATTATTCACACCTAATTCTATGATGTTTCCTATATTGAAAACTAGAGAAAAATCAAAGAAATCTTGGCCTGGTCGAACACGGTTTGCATCTATAGGGATGAAACTCTAACATTGTGTCGATTGTGCAACATGACCTTAGATGGTCGGACATGGACTGCATCTTTCTTTATCATGACCCTTGTATGTAGGTGCAAACCCTAGCACTGCATCGTTCATGGGACATGACCTTAAGCCACCAAACACGGCCCGCGTCACCCCGACGCAGAGCGCGTGCTTCAAATTAATTGAATAAATTACTGGAAGACAAATAGAATAGGATCCATGCCCTTCTCAAAGACGGACCACGTCGCCTGAAGTGAACCCATTTTGATCACATTATAGAACATGACCGAGGGGACAATCTGTACACATTCTGTTGTTTACCTAACACGAGACCTGCGATGGATTATTTTAATTAAAGATTTAAATAATGGATTAGGTCACGAATAGCATCAGAGATCAGACATGTCCTTTAAAAATGTTCCGCGATAGATAGGTTTTATAATTAATATTCTTGCACAGACGGAACATGCTTCATGTCGCACCTTGGCACGGCCCACATTGATCTCGAACCAACAAATGAACCCGACATTCCATATCATGGAAAGCGATTCATGTTCCGATTGGATGCAACCCGTGTTTGTGGTCCATATGCATATTTTATGATTTTTTTATTGTAAATTCGAGATGAATGATTGTAGATACTTCATAAATGTTAATGACTAATATGTGGAAAAGATAAGGGTCAACCATATTTATTAAATAAAATTATAAGGTTGCCATGTATTGTTAAAGCTTGAGAGTGATAGTGTTATCAATGTTGGGGACTTGTAGAACAATGGTTATCCTCTTTTTGTTGTATGACCTTTTTCTCTGCCTTGCAACCAAAAAGATTCTCGAGCATCCTTCCTCTTGTGGGTCCATGTCGCAATTTATGCACCATCACTGACCTTATTGGTAAACCTCCAAAGACTCATGAACTTTTTAAAATCACCTACAACAACTCTCAAAGTCACTAGTGGGTTAAATCAAATATAATAAGATAATCCACTTGGACTAAATATTGCATTGTTCATAATATTGGAAAGCATTGGAAGAATCAAAGTATTGAAAGTAAGCAATGCATGCATTGTATGGAAGAAAGTAAAGTATCACATAGATGACGAATGATTGATGATAGATGATTAATGATGGTTGACTATATTTAACAATATAGTTATAGTTTACTCATATTTTATTTTATTATGAAAGTTATATATTTTGTTGCTTACATATTAAACTTTATAACTCATAAAAGAATTATCTCTCATGTATTAATTTCTGCAAGTGAGTATATGTAATGATATGTTGGTTGGTGACGTATTCGACGTCTAGCGCTCGTGATGGATTTAACTTCACATGGATAATGGTCCTACATTTTGGTATGTTTCAGTTAGTTTTATATTGAGTTGTATTAATCATGACAGTTATGTTGATAGTTATTTTTTCAAGATCACTGCACTTTTAATATTTTATGGAAGAGTTTTAGTTTTATTATTTGAAAATTTGGTTTACGGTGCAAATAATCAATTATTTAGTCAAAGCGTAGTATGGTGCAAATAGTCAATTATTTAGTCAAAGCATAGTATAATATTATCCTAGCATTTTTAAGAGGGTCTGTTACGTGGCTAGATGTTCTAAGGCATTATATTGGATCCATCGAATGTAGGCTTCAAAATCATAACCATGCAAAATGGGTATGCATATATATGTTCATTATCCAAATTAAGTTCTACTAGTAATATTTTATAAAAAAAAATGTTACAAACAAAGATGACAAGACTGTTCCTTTTAGGAAGAAAACTCATTCCTAATACTTTTGCACATTTAAATATTCGACAACCAACGAAGACTTTATTTATTTTTTGCTGCTAACCTTGATATGCACAATTCAAGTCGGTAAAATGTTTTCCTTGTTTGGTATTCTTGCATGAGTTTAGCTCTCCATCAATTGAAATAATCAATTACTGATAAGATAAATGTGTATTATGAAAGGGGGAAGAAAACTGTTCGGATTACCGATGGGGACTCCCGGGATGCGCCTTGTCCATTATATAGCCGCCATTGTTGAAAATATGACTTTATGATTTAATTTCATACTTATATTCTTTTGATGATGAAAACCTTATGAAAATATTGGAAAAGATAATGTGCACATATTAGAATAGGGACAAGTGTGTGAAAGTTTTAAAGTCAAATTATATGCATTAAAGTTTAAGTTGATATTTAACTATGATCCCTTTAGATATATGTTGAGACATGAATACATTAATTAGAGATAATTTTGTTATCTTTCTTTACATCCAAGAATCGTCTCATTTCGATATCTATACAAAAAGTTATATACAAAATAGTGAAGGTCTGTAAGTTTAAGGTAAAATTATATATACTGAACTTTATATCAATATTTGACTTTCTTCCCATTTGATTTAGATTGAGAAAATAAAAGATGAAATATAGATAACTTTCTCAGCTTTCCAAAGAATCAAGAATCGCATCAATCGGTTATCAGTGCAGAGAGTTATGATCAAAAGAGCGCAA
>LTAE01008324.1:0-20776 GCA_001647135.1 Pontederia paniculata | reverse complement strand
AATCTAAATCAAATGGGAAGAAAGTCAAATATTGATATAAAGTTCAGTATATATAATTTTACCTTAAACTTACAGACCTTCACTATTTTGTATATAATGTTTTGTATAGATATCTAAATGAGACGATTCTAGGATGTAAAGAAAGATAACAAAATTATCTCTAATTAATGTATTCATGTCTCAACCTAGATCTAAAGGGATCATAGTTAAATATCAACTTGAACTTCAGTGCATATAATTTGACTTTAAAATTTTCACACACTTGTCCCTATTCTAATATGTGCACATGATCTTTTCCAATATTTTTATAAGGTTTTCATCATCAAAAGAAATAAGTATGACATTAAATCATAAAGTCATATTTTCAACAGCCACAACGATCCTCTAACTGCAGCTTGTCGTTGTCGATGAGCCGGAGAATGCAAATGCCAATGTGGACGAACCTGAAGATGTCGACGGAGAATACAAAATGAAGATCCTCTGACCGCTGCTGAAGAGGTTGTCGACGGATGAGTAACCTCAGTTTTTGTCCATGTCGTATGTAGAAGATGCAAACATTGAAACGTAAACAACAACCGTCAGGAGGGTTGGGATCTATTGATCTAAAATTAGGGCATTAGTTAAGTACCGGGTCGGATCATGGGTCGGGTTTTCAGGACTTGGACCCGGTACTGACCCGGAATCGGCCGAGCTATCAAGTGAGGAGAACCGGATCCGGTCCGATCATAATTCGGGTCGGGAATTTTTTCGGTATTTTGGGTCGGTCTGGTTCGGATCAACTGGGTCGACCCGGTCTGTGCTCAGCCCTAACCATCTTGATAACTAAGGAACTATTTGGCATGCCATAAAAATTATCGTTTACGATAGTGTGTAGTATCAACTTAAGGTGTTTGACAAGTATAATTAATAATAGCAATAAGCGATTGAGATTCAACATTTTTCATATTTTTGAAAGACTAACATCTAGGATAACTTATTAGTGTGTTAAGATATATTTTCAAATATACTTTCAAAATATTTTATTATTATTATTTTATTTATTGTACTTATACTTTATATCATGTGATCACTTTATTATTTATTATTATGTTATTAATATATAAATTAGGGTTAACTATTTATGTTATTATTTATTAGTATTAAAATATTTGAAATAAAATATTACTCATTAAACTTATGATATTCTAATCTATTTAACTAATTATTTATATGGTTTTAATCATTTTACGTTCATCAATTAATTCAAATGTTGCATTATTTGCCAAAGACTTTTATTGAATTCAATAGTTAACATAGTTAACATTATTTGCCAAATGTTACTCGTTAGTTGCTACTCACTAGTAACTAATCCCCATCCGCTATTAACTATTCAATATGCTAGTACATTGCCAAACAAAAGCCTAAAAATTATGAACATAATTTCTCTAATGAAATTCACATCAAGATAAAAGAAAACTAGCACATAATTGAGGTAAAGAAAAAAAAAAAGAGTCCACACACAATGAAGAAACCCATCTCTAATGTTTATAAAGAAGTTCTTGCAACTTCCCCTCCATTTTCTCTCTCCTTATTCATTATAATAAAGAGAGAATACATTTGATTGATTTTATTAACCAATGACATTATTTTAAAGAGCACTTTTATATCCTCCTAAAAATCCTCCTACTCTCTTATAGTGGCACCCCTTGTGAGGGAAGTTTAATTATGTAAGTGTTAGGAGAATTTTTAGGAGGTTGTGTTAGGAGGGTTTAAAATTTTTCTACTTTGAATGGTGGAGTTACACATCCACTATTCAAAATCTATGATTAAGATCAAAAGATATCTTAATTAATATTTGATCATGCAATTGTCCATCAACCATATAATTGAGTTATACATATATTTGCCAACAAACTCTCCCTCACATTAGCTAAATTTACCATATCTTATGTTCAATTTATCGTATCTTATGTGTATAAACATTTATCCAATAATGTACCAATATTTGGTACTTATGAAACTTAGTTAATCACCCTTTCCAATTCCGTTGTGCAGCTTGATGATGTTAGGTTTGTGCTAACCACCTAATACATTTCATCAAATATCCTTAAATCAATTATTTAATGTTCATCTTTGATGTTTTATTTGCGTGATCTAATAGGTTCACATCATTATGATCATAACAACTCCATGTAGATAACATAGTACTATTGAAAATTGTGTAGTCTTTTATAGGCTAATAACAGTCTAGCAATATGTCATGACCCTTATAATGATATGAGGTTTGGTGAACTTTTGATATGATTTTCATATATATGTAATCCATCTAATATAACATAGTAAAATATTATATTCTTAATCTCGATTTGTCATTAGCTAATAAAGATACGGTGCAAACAATTAAAAACTCAATCTCTTCATGATGTGGACAGAAATTTTGCATCATTATTTATTTGTCACTAACTTAGAGCATCCCCCCAATAAAAGTTATAGATTCCATGTTGAACACTAATATGACTTCACATTATTTCTATATCACCAATAAGCATATTTGGATATATCTAACTAAATCATCATTAACATTATCAAACGAATATTTATAACATGTAAGTCATCATTGTTGTCTCAGGTCCAATGGTCATGCATATAATATTCAATTAAGAAATGTTGCTGATAGTCAATTAACTAAAATTCTTATGTAGGCCAATTCAGTGAATTTGTTCACCAACAAACACTTGTATATTTATCTTAATGCATAATGAGAACTAACATTATTATATCGTAAAATGATAAGCTATACATTCACCTAATTAGATTGATGTAGTTCTATTGTCAATCCTTCAAGTAAACAAATATATTTTGAAATAGACACAATGTGTCTCATGTTATGATCAAATCATATATCATGTGTCACAACTAGGCTTCATAGACAATTTCATTGAATCATGAGTCAGCTTGGTTTGTTGCAAGCGAATGTAGGTGAACACAAGTGAAAATTAAATATTGAATTATGCTTACATTAGTTACTTTCATTGTTTGAATATATGTAAAGAAATTTGAAAAGTGAATTACGATATTTGGTTGAAGTTTGGAATATGATATAAGTAATTAATTAGAATAAAATTTATTTTATTTATTAGGAAAATTAATAATTGAATATAAATAAAATGTTTTAAATTATAAAAAATATAAATAATAAACAATTTCAATTAATATTCAATTACCAAACTATTATTATTATTGAAAAATAATATAAATAATAACGAGTAGAAATATTTTCTAATAATTATTTAATCTTATTATGTTTGTTAATTTATATCATTTTCAATTTAACAACTTGTTGATATTTCTATTTACTATATCTATACTTTTGTTTGTTAGCTTTTGACTGAATTTTATTTATTTATTTTATTCTAAATATGCTTGTACTTAATTATTTTAACTTTTTATTTTATTAAATTTAATATTTTCAATATTTATACATATTATATTCTTACCTTTTCCTTTTGCAAAATTTTAATTAGGTATGATTTGTATTTTAAATTTTATTTGCAAAAATAGTTGGTTATGTAATTATCTCATTATATTTAATTTGTTTAGTATTTAAATGGTTTTTATATTATCTTTAATTATTATGAGGTATTTTTTATTTAAATTTTGTTACTTTCTAACTATAATATTAAATTTTATTATATTATTTATTTATTTTATTTCATTTTTTACTTTAGAAAATTTATAATCTGTATTTTATGCATAATTTTTATATTATCTTTGTTTTGTTTTTATAAAAATAAATATTTCATTATATTTTATGTTTTCCCTTTTTTTTAATTTTTTTCTCATTATTGCAAGTGCATTTGGAGCACAATTTCCTATAGAAGAAATGCTTTACATCCAGCAACCACCATTCATATTTTTGCAATTACTTGTTGGTATGTGATTTTATAGCCAACCAAATTAACCCCATGTTTAATACATAAAGGGAATTTGTCAAGAAGAATAGAATAAACATGATTAAATGTAATTTATTAGATTATATTGTATTTATAGCACAATAAAGTCCATTTGAGCTAAACTCAATAAAAACTCCCACTTAACTTAAACCCAATATGTTATAAATTTTAAACTCATCTTTTCAAGATGCTTACTGGTTGTCAATACAAAAAATAATTTAGCCAATAAATCTTCTGAATTATCTAATCTATTGATATTTTGGATGCTTATGATTGATGACTTTGGTAATAATTGACCAAGCAATGTTTGTGATGAATGTGTTTGTTATTCTGATGAGTCATTTGCTCAATGATTTCTGAGACCTTTCTATTATTATCACAATAAAATGATAAGAATCTATTTGCATTTGCAAAAAATTATGAGCTAATTAGAAATGAACTTTTATATCTATGCAACTTTTGATACAACAATATATTCGGCTTATGTGTTGGAGTCACTTATTGTTTGCTTTGAAGTTTTCCAATTTAAAACTCCTCCATTCAAAGAGAATACATAACTTGAGTTGGATATTGATATGATTGTCGACATTCGACATGAAGTCAACATCAATATAAAATTCAATTTTTACATTGTGCCCTCCATAATAGGGGTGTTCACCACGTCAGTGAACCCGATCACCGAACCAACCCAAACTAAATTAGATCAGTTCGATTTTTTGGTCGGGTCAGACCCGACGGATTAGAAAATTCAACCCGAATGAAGCCAACCCGTCCCGATGACCCATTTTTTATTTTTTTTTAATTAAACAAATTATAATTTTATTTAAAGATTAAATTTAATTTAAAATATATTATAATAAAATATTTAAAAATATTTTATACTTTAAAATGAATAATAAATAACGATTCTTGCTAAATATTTAAAAATAAAATAAAAATGAATAAAAAAATAAAAAAATGAAAAAAATTGATCGAGTGATCCGATGATCCGACCCAATCCAACCCGACTTTGAAAGGGTCGGATTGGATCGGGTTCGTACGCCAAAAGCATCGCGGCCCAAACCGATCCGACCAAAGTTGGACATGTCGGTTCGGGTCGGGTTCAACCCGACCCGTGAACAACCATACTCCATAAAGTAAGATATAATAATTTATCCTTCTTATAGTATTTAAAGATAGTATTGACGATAATTTAATATTCTAAACTTGGTTTTGATTGATTTCTGCTAGTCAAACTAATAACATTACTAATATAAAGACCTACAAATATCATAGCATACATTATACTTCCTGACTGAAGAATATAAAATTATTTTCATTTACTCTCTTTTCTAAACATTTTTTGAGGTGCCATCTTTTTGGAGAGATGCATCCCATGTCTAAATGATAATAATCAAATTTTGAAATTTTCATAACAAATCATTTTAGTATCTTTTCAGTATATAAAAATTGAGAAAGATATATTATTCTTCTTAAGTTATTCCTACAAATTAAGCATATAATATATGTCGCTTCTCCCAAATCCTTCATGGAGAATATATTGGACAACCATATTTTAACTAACTAAAGTGTCTCTACATAATTTCCAAGAGGTATATTAGCGTGCATACAAAAATTGTGAAGCTTTTATACTATGCTAATATTTCTCAATTTCCAATGATAGAATATATTACAAGGACTACTATGTTGCTCCTACGAAATCTTTTATACACACATGGTGATAGAAAATTTTAATAAATCCAAATGATTTAATGACTCAATCAAACTTAACGTTCCACTATTGTGAAGCTTGCTTTAGCACATAAATAAACCTTTGTATTTAGCATATTTTATGCTTTTCGTGGGATTCAAATATTTTTGTTTGTTTAATATAAATATCCTCTTAAATGACATCATTCGAGAAAATAGATTTTACAATCATTCGCCAAATTTTATAATCATTGTATGTAGTTATGACAAATAATATGCAGATGATTCTTATCATGGTTGTTGGAGCAAATGTTTCATCAAAGTCGATATCAGGCATTTGATTAGGATGAGTTGCATATAAAAATCACTAGATTGGTTAATCGTGATAAAATTTTCAATAAAAATGCAGCAACACATGACAATATATCATCATTTTAACTAATAATCTTTTATTTGACCTTCTACGTTTATCGATTTTCCAATTATTTATCTTCACCAATAACTCTTGATGTCAATTATATAACGCGGTGAAATCCTAATCTGAAATCTTGTAGAGTTGCTTGAGCATTTGGTGAGATCGACTTGCTCAAAATGGGAGATTGTTAGACATGAGATCGCCACAAGGAGAGAGATAATAGGACAATAATAGTAGATATATAGTCAACTTTAGGGATTTTTATGTGGCTTATTGGTGAGATCATGGTAGTTGATTATTGTTTGATGGACAAGATGGGACATGCATTTTCACACCAACAATTATTGAAGACTATACTCAACACAAGTATAGAGCAACTTGCTCAACATCATTTACCTCTAATTTTAATCAAATAATTAACTAATATATTTTAATAATCATGACTTGAGATTTTTTATTTACTTATTATAATTTACATAATGATATTTCTTATTATACAAAACTCAAAGCTTAATTAGAGAAGTTAAAAGTGTGAACTTGGAGTGGAATATGAATGTGTAAATCAATAGTTTTATACATGATCTATTTTAATAAAAAAAATCTTAAATGTATTAAAGTAATTGAGCACAATGATATATAATGATAGCTAATAATGATTATTAGATCAATGATTTAGTCACAATGACATACTATTAAATTATTCAATGATTATGATTTATAACCAAATTTATTAGTTACTAAATGCTTTTTTCGTATTTAGTATTCTTTATAATATATCATAGTGTTCTCAATTAAAAGCATTATATAAAGTCTTATTAAAGAATTGTTCCTCAATCATGTCATACTTAATTGAATCTTGGATAGCGTAGTAACTCGAGCCTCCAAGTGCCAATTGATGAAGTCATGTAGTTTGAAATGGATAAGCAACATCCCATTTATGTTTGGTAGTAGAATAAGGCATGGCTTATTCCACAAAATAACCACAAAGTTGATAAATAAACAATGAATTCATTTTAATGAATCATTAAAATTCAATAGACAAGACATTGCCTATTATTCCCAAGATAATTTGGGGCGATTGATTATATTTCACCCACTAATGAAATGCCAGCAAACAATTAATGACTAGTTGAGACTAAACTCATGAGTAAGTAATTCTTGTTGGTAGTATGAATTATTTATCTCTATTTTTCCTTATTCACATGGATAATATATTTTTATAAATGACAACTTTTCTCTTTGGAAGTAAAGCCTTGTGTTTGGTGAATAAAGCAAAAGATGATTTATTTTGCAACAAAGCTAATCCTAGTACAAATGGAAAAGTGCAACGACATCGTGAATTTACAGTTTCATAACATAGTACTTCATATGTTTTTCATAATTGTACTATTAAGTTTAATAAATTCTAACTTTAATAACTGGTTGGTGCAAAATAATGACCTCAATTTTTTTTATTACATTGTTTCTTTGAGGCTTTGTTTAAATAAAATAAAGGAGAATGAGGGAGGAGTAAAAAGGAAGGAAGGATGGTGCACAATAATAAAAATTATGTTTGTATATGGGAAAGTAAAAATAGATGGAAGAAGAAGGTTGCCGATTTAATTTAATTTAATCTAATAGAAAACTTTATCATTATAATGACATTGTCTTCTTCCTTTTTAATGCCATACAACTTCAGTAGTCCTTCTTCCTCTATTGATATAAGTCATTTTTTTGTTTCTTTTGAAAACTTTTTGCCATAATAGTTATCAATTCTTTCATTTTCTATTTGATATTTTTCTATGCATGAGTATGCCACATGTTGCAAAAGAGAGAAATCATAATACTTATTTTTCTTACAACCACAACCCAGTTGGGGTCATAATAAAAAGGGTTTCCTAACAAAGCCACATATTCTCATGTTTCCGTGGACATCGTAGAATATCAAGAGAAACATGGGTTATCGTGGTGCACCCACTATGAACATCATGGAGTGCACACAAGAATTAAGCTTAGGTCAATAAAGAAAAAAGAAATAGAGGTTCAACTTTTGATGTTTTTTTAACATTGATTGCTTGACGAATATGTATATAAGGTCAAAATAGTAAAGGTAATTAATCAATCCCTTCAAGTTTTGTCAATTTTTCCGTTTTAAAAGTTTTAAGTTGTTTCAAACGCCTCTAAACCCTTCCCCTTCATTGAAAGTAAAATAAAGCAAAGACTTCTCCCTTTAACATGATCCCACCCTTCTAGATCTACTAATCCAAACAAAACTTAAGTGGTTGTAAGGATAAGAGGTTTCATCAAATCAAATGTGTTGGGCATTGTAGAGTCGGTTAGTTGCAAGATCAAGGCATCTATAGCCATGATTAGATGATGAGTAACCTAAGAAGACACATTTCATAGTTCAAAAATCAAACTTATGGTGATTATAAGGTCGGAGGTTTGAAAAAGCAGCACATCCAAAGACACATAAGGATTTGTAGTAAGGTTCTGACCAAAAAGGGTTTGACATGGCGAGGATGTTTGCAAGACATGAGTGGGTAAGCGATTAACTAGAAACACTGCAGTCTCAAAGGCAAAGTTCCAGTAACGTCATGGAACATGTGCATGCACAAGGAGAGTGAGACCAGTGTCAATGACATGATGGATATTTCTTGCAACAATGTCATTTTGCTTGTGTGTATGCAGACAAGAGAGGCAATGAAGAATACTATGGTTATGGAAGTGAGTTGTAAGGCTTAAAAATTCACTACCATTGTCGGATTGAAAAGAATGAATTTTATCATTGAAGAATCTTTCAATAAATGACTGAAATTGTTTGAACGTAGATGCAACATCAGACTTAAGACTTTAAAGGGAACAACCAAGTAAACTTAGAAAAATAATCTAAAATAAGAAGAAAATAGCGGTGGTTGTCAGAAGAGATGGTCGGTGAAGGACCCAAACATCGCCAAAGAGAAGATGGAGAGGCACAGGGCTACGTGTGCTGGTTGCTGGGAGGTGAAGACGTGTAGACTTGCCATAGGGACATGCTTAAAATTTGGAGATGGCCGGATTTGATGGCTTGTAAGGAAGGTAGTGCTGACGAAGCATATGGTGAACAATTGGTGGTGCTGGGTGATCGAGATGTGCATGCCAGTGATAATCATAAACTCTGAGCGAAGAAGACTCAAAGTGGAGAGAATGACTGAGTGGACGAAGACAATAGAGCCCCTTATCAACATGGACGCGGAGGAGGAGTGCTTGGTGTTGAGATTCTTAACAAGAAAGTGAGTTGGAAGAAATTCAAAGAAATAATTATTGTCAATAGTGAAACGTGAAACAAATAAGGACTTTTGAAAATCAAGAACACAAAGTATTCTTTTAAAATTAAGAGAACGAAAAGAAGTGGGTATAGAAGAATGACCAACATAAGAGACAGAAAGAGTGATACCATTCCCTACTTGAAGTTGATCACATCCAGTATAAGGTTCTGAGTTTGAGAGAGACTAGAGATATGGAGTTGTGTTGCACCAGTATTCGTGATCCAATCAGTGTAAGGACCTAGGACGGAGTTCGAAGTGGAGTAGGCTTGAGGCAGAGGTGGGTGTGTAACATATGAGGGACATGGACCAATGTTGCTAGCAGATTGAAGAGATCCCCGATGTCGAAAATGACATTTGTAAGGGCTATGTCCCATTTTGCCACATACAAGACATGGGTTGTGTTACTCGGATCGGCCACATCCACGATTATGGCCACAACCTCGCCCATAGTCATTGGTCATGGAACCAATGTTGGCCTCTGGTTGAGAAGGAGTAACACCACTTGAAGAGGTAGTATTGATGTTGATCCTTATTTTATGATTGGAGAGAATGTTGTGGAGCTCAGCATAAGTCACCGGATCTGGACGGGCAGCAAGACTTGAGACTATATCACTATAATCATTGCCAAGATTGTTAAAAACTATGGCGTTGAAGAAGGGAGAAGGAATGACATGACCTGCTGCTGCAAGTTCAACAGTGAGGTATTTCATTTGTCGGAGATAAGATGCAATGTTTGAGTCTCCTTTCTTCAGGTTGTAGAGTTGCACAGTGAGTTGAACTATGAGTGTATGAGACAATGCTCCAAAGGTTTGTCGAAGATCATCCCAAGCTGCAGCCGAGGATGTGAGGCTGACTACGAGAGGAAGCACATCTTCAAACAAGGAGGCTATGATCCAACTCAAGAGGAGTTGGTCTTTTTTGATCCAATAAGTATATTCTAGATTTAGAGTAACGGTGCAACGGGTGCAGAGGTTGTTCCATAATCATTTGTTGGGATTGAGGTGGGAGATGGCAAGAGAAATGGAGGGCAGGTGGACTGCTCCTATCACGGCAAAAATATATCAAGGATATTCTTCATAAGGTGAACATGCTAACTGCCAAGGGTGTCTCTTCTCCATTTGCCTCCTCGACAAAGCTTACTGCTTTTGGTTCACCAGCCTACTTATCGCCAAATTATGGGCTCCCTTCAGTATGTAACCATTATCCGACATGATCTTGCCTTTGCAGTCAATTCTATGTCAGTACATGCATTCTCTAACTACAACTCATTGGCAACTTGTTAAGCAGATTCTTCGGTACCTCAACAACATCTTATCTCTCGGCCTATTTCTTGCTCCAGCATCATCTTGTGACAATGCAAGCCTTCTCTGATGTGGATTGGGCCGAATCCCTTGATGATCGTCGCTTGGTTGGTGGTTATGCATCTTCTTTGGACCAAATCGTCGCTTGGTTGGTGGTTATGCATCTTCTTTGGACCAAATTTAATATCTTAGTCGTCTAGAAAACAACGTGTTGTTTCTCGATCTTCAACTGAATTTGAATATCGTGTTGTAGCTAACATTATGGCAGAACTCATATGGCTTCACTCTCTTCCCCAGGAACTCAGCCTCCCTCTTGTTGCTCCTTCATTCCTTTGGTGCGACAACATCAGAGCAACCTATCTCATGACCAATCCGATATTTCATGCACGAAGAAAACATATTGAGGTCGACTTTCACTTCGTTCTCAATGAAGTTTCAAACAAACGGATCCAAGTTCACTACATCTTGTCCAAAGATCAGGTAGCTGACATCATGAAAAAACCAATGTCCGAGGCCAGGTTTCAGTTTCTTCATAATAAGTTGTGACTTATTTGTCGAAAAGCTACAACTTGAGGTGCCTATTGAAGATATTATGTAATCACATCTTTGATTTTAACTAACAAGATGGTTATCATCATATTAATAGTAGTTAGCATCATATAAGATCATATCTTACCTTCCTGTTGTAACCACTATTACTAATGTATTATATATACGCATAGTCACATATGAATAAATCTACCAAAGTATTTCAACATTCTTCGTTCTCTTTACAGGCATTATGATTGATTGGAAAATATGGTAATGAGAAGATGGAAAAATTAACTTAACAAAAATAATTTACTACAAATTGGAGTTTAACAGAGGGGATATGTTTTACCTCCCATGATCATCTCTTCTATGTTCCTTTTTCTATCATTTCCTTTATGTTTATCTTTCTATATATTCAAACACATCTTAAAAAGTTTCATAAGAATCATACTCTCTAATAAAATGACGAGCATCACACTTCTTATTATTATAGCTATCACATTTAAATTCATAAATAATCGATACAACCATTTTTTAACCAATTGATGTTTAGATGAATTGATTCACTTAAAATCCCATATAAAATCATGAAAATCAAATCGTAAACTTCTTTGTCTTCACTTTTCCCACCTAGATTGCACATCCATTCTCTGTAGTATTCTGACATGCCAAGCTCCATTTGTTACCACCAACAAATCTTCGTTCGTAGTCACCGCAAAGCTTTGGCAATCTTTGATATTCTTCCACTTTGCTACCAAACATTATCAAGCTTCGTCCATTGCCACCAAGTTCCATATAGCATGAACCAATTAAAAAATGGACAAGCTCATGCTTTTAAACGAGAAAAGGAGCATATCCAATTGTTTAACTTCAAAATCGTCGGCTTGGCTAATAAAGAGTATAATGCTCCTGATTTAACTAGGAGTACAAGCATCAAATTCATTTAACAATTGTATTGTATCTTAAATGATCTCTCTCCAATTACAATATATCACCAATAGATCAAATGTCTAGTGGGTTAATAACCTTATGAGTAGAAAATGTTTACACCAAGCTCCTTTCCTTCCATTTAAAATCCAAACCAAGGAAGATCTATCATTTTTATCCGCATCCAACTCTTCTAAATTAATCAATCCAAACAATTTCAAAGGCTTATTTTCTTTATGAAATATGGAAGTGTTATTATGTAAAATAAATTTCTCTCTTTACACTATTTGAAAACAATAAAAGGCTAATCAACAAGAAAGCAATATCATGCTTGCTAAAAATAGCCGACTACATTTTGAAAAAAATGAATTCTTTTTTAAATGAGGATTCATTTTTGCTCTCATTAATCATATCTCTTCCCAATATTGTTTCCTCATATTTTCCAAATTACTATCAAACACTTACAAATGAGTTACTTTCTTATAATTTTCTTTCATAAGAACTAATTTTTCTATTAATGTGTTTGGATTGATGGGAAATTAGAATAACAAAGGAGAAAACTTCCATTATCCTTAATATGTTTTTCTTCTTCTCTCCCTCCATTATCTTCCTCTATCCAAATGAAACTTAATTCTTGCACTATATAATTAAATGATAATTCCTTACTCTCATTTGCTTCAATTGTCGAATTGAAACCCAAAACTCATTGGTTTGCTCATTCTTTAACTGGTTCATGCTAAATAAATCAATTAACTTAAATGTCCATACATAAACTAAAAAAAATCAACCCTAAACTTCTCTCTTCCGGTTTTTCCACTCGGCTCACATATGCCTCTTCTCTACCACACCAAGCTCTACCTATTTTTATCACCAAATCTTCTCCCAAGGCTACCTCCAAGTATGACATTCTTTAATCTCCTTTTACTTATCTCCAAGCTTCTACATGGGGCTCATGTAACATGAACCAATTAAAAATATGGTCAAATAAATGCTTTAAAAGGAGAAAAAAATGCATCCAACCGTTAGGTGTAAAGAAAATGTTGAATTTATCAAGTGTTTGGCTGAGCTTTCTAAGTTGGTCAAACTTTAAGTAATTTTTAGTAAATACGAGTATTTGGTAACTAATAGATTTTATCTATAAGTTGTAGAGTCCATAAGCGTAATCATAGTTTATAAGCAGAAAATAATAAGCAAGGAGACCCAAATTATATTTTTTGGCTTATAAGTAATTTGATCTTACCATTATACCCTAAACCTTCCTCAATATTTTTAACATACAAGTATTACTTACAAAACAATCATGTTTAGAGCATTTGGGTTTTTGAATCTAAAGTTAACTTATGACTATTTTATTATCAAATATTACAATACCTATTACTATTATGAGCATTTTTGTCCAAACTTATAACGATTTGTCCTTTAAATCATTTCAATACTTAAAGTACCTATCAATAGTAGGACTTATAGATTATTTTTTTAATCAACTAAGCCAAACAAACTCTTAAATCAAATGATATTGACTAAGGAGTACAAATATTAAATTCATTTAATTTTATATAATTGTTCGAGATTGCAACAAAATTGATCTATCTCTTCGTATTATTGACTAATAGTTCATCGATCTCTTTCAATAATTATAAACATTATCAATAGTATGATTGTCTATCAGGTTTGTTTGATGAATTAACATTAATATTCTAATTAATCAAGAAACACAAATAATTCAAGTTATAGAATATTTTTTCTCAAAAACTAAAAAATTAATCACATTATAATGTTAACTATACTCTTGCCATTTTATAACTATTTGATAAAATATAGCAAGGAAGCATTTATTATATTACATCTCAACACTATCTATCAATATACATTGTCTAAATGAAAGATTGTCACATATTAAATTGCCAATAATGTGGATTGTCACATATTAAATTGCCAATAATGTGCATTATCTAACTGACAGTTATATTATCATGTTTACTTGTAGAAAATGAATACTAGGTAATGTTTTTTTTTATCAAAATACCCTTTATAAATGTTATCTGAAAATTCTTATATTATTAAATTGAAATTATAAACTTAAATCACATATTTCAAACTATGAATGGACCCCTATTATTAAGCAAATCGAGGCGAAAGTTCAACGGTTGGCACTCTAGATTTTTATCGCGGGGTGGCCACTTGATTCTCCTCCGCTTGGTGTTGTCGACATTGCCTATTTATTACACATCTACTTTGCGAATTCCAAAGTAGATTGAATGCCAAATTGACTCAATTTAAAGTCACTTCTTTTGGAAATCCATTTTGTTGGAAAGTTTTTATGCTCATTCAATAATTATGGATGGAAGTTTTGTCAACCAATTGCATTGGCTGGTTTCGACTTTATTGACCTCCGTAGGATGAAAAATGCCTCCTCACCAAATGGATTATTCGGATCATGGGAAAAGTAGAGGATTTGTGGGCTTCTATTTTTTCTCATGCCATAGGAGTGACCTGCCGAGCTTGTGCATATGAACTTCCTCATTTTGTAAAGGGATGACCTAGACTATCCCTGTGGTGAAGCATTTCTTCTCAGCATCCCATAGCTCGAGAGCTACGTTCTCATTCTGGGAGGATGATTAGACTAATGGGGAGAGGTTATGCTTATCCTTTTGAGGTTGTTTGCTCTGCACAAGACAATAAAGCACTCTATATTAATGTCGCATAGCTAGTGTCTTTCAATTGATTGATGCTGGATTGGAGTTCTTTATTTGAAAAGTGCTAATAATTTGTCAAAGACTTTCTAGAAAAATGTTCGTGTACATTAGCATGCACAATTTTCAAGTTTTGAGTAGCAATTATAGAAAGAAGCAAATTTATAGCATCATTCAACCCATTAGTGTCAGTTATGGCAGAATCTCCCCTCAAGTTCCCATCCGAAAAACATCAAATCAGCGTCAACTCCAAACTCTACAAAACACACTACACATGAAAGGTATAATGAAAGTTGATGTACCCCAACCAAAAGGGTTTGGAGGAACATGATAGCATCATGATCATTGTAGAGCACCATACCTTGGATTCATGCATGCGAGATTGCGCCAGAAATGATAAGGCTCAAAAGAGCTCAACAAACCATTGGGGGTCTAAGTATCCACATTTTTCATAAATAAATTATCCATGGTTTACTAACATGGAACTACAACGGCGTTGGAGCCCAAATTTTAAAAGAAATCTAAGAGAATTTCGAAGGGGTAGAGAAAGCTGATATCTTTGCAATACTGGAACCACAAGTAAGTGACCACAAGACAGATATGGAAATTAAATGCTTTAGGGAATTCCAACATGTCAAGTTGGACGTGGTAGGATTTTCGGGAGGTATATGGTGCTTTTGGAATGAAAATCAAGTGCGAGTAACAAAAAATACAATAGGCTCACAACATATTCAATTGTGTGCCCATGGTTGTCAAGATCTCGATCTAGATCTTAAGATCTTACGATTTTACGATCTTGAGGGCCCTCACCGATCTCGATCTTAATGTGAGGATCTTATGTGTAAGATCTTAATAGGATCTTAATTTATGTCTTACGATCTTACGATCTTATCCGATCCTATACGATCTCAAATAAATATTTTAATCATTTAAAAATTCGATCCGATCTTACGATTTTCGATCTTATGACCCCCTTACGATCTTACTTAAGATCTCGATCTTGACAACCTTGTGTGTGCCTATTGGAGAATACAAAGCTCGTGGATCACAAAAGCTTATGACCATCCCCAAATCACCACCAGACAACAATTATGGGTGGACTAAAGGCCTTCGTTACATGAGCTATGGATTGTAATAGAGGACTTCAATGACATAGTATCATCAGAAGAAAATTTTGGAGGAGCAATTTTGATCCAACAGATGGTTACATATTTCAACAACAACTAGATGATTGCAATCTCCTTAACCTCGGCAACTTGGGCTCTTGGTTCACCTGGAAAGGAGGACGAAAACTATGAGAGTCTTCAAATGTCTTGATAAAGCAGTTGTCAACCTAGTTTGGTGCACTCGATTCTTGGAAGCTATAATAAAAGTGATTCCAAGAACAAAGTGAGATCACAACCCAATTATTGTAGACTTCATAGGATCAACCTTTAGAATTGACGCCGAAACCTTTCATATTTCAAGCTTCATGGTTAACTCACCCCAACTTTAAAGAGTCAATGCATGAAAATTGGCAAAGAGATATGCCTATGGATAGCAACCTTCATAATCTTACGAAAAATTTACGGAGTTGGAAAAAAGAGGTGTTTGGCAACATCATGAAAAGGAAGAACAAGCAAATGACTGGACTAGGTGGCATCCAAAAGGCAAGGACAAGAGGCCCTAAATCACACCTTGATTCACTGGAATCCACCTTAAGACATGAATTGGAGATAGTTCCAGCATAAGAAGAATTATTATGGTTCCAAAATGCCCTCATATTGGATGAAACTTGGGGATCGTGACATGGAGTCTTCCATATCAAAGGGATTACAAAGAGAAGAGCAATTAGAGTAGAAGGTCTCACTCTACCTGATGCAACATGGTGCAATTAAGAAGAAAAATTAAAGGAACATGAATTCGTCCACTACAACTCCTATCAAGCACTAGCCAGATGCACAAACTTGTCACTAGAGAATGCATTTCCAAGGATCAACAACATGACACTAAACAATCTGAATGCATAGGTCATATAACAAGAAACATGGCACACTGTAAAGTCCATGAGTCTATATAAAGCGTGAAGCCCGAATGGTTATCATGCAACTTTCTACCAAGCTAATTGCCCGATGATCAAGAGACAAGTGATAAAAATGGTTTAAAATTCACTCACAAGAGGTTAATCTTTGGAGCAATTAAATAAAACTTTTCTAGTACTACTATCAAAAGTGGCTAACCTAGAATTTGTGGGTTAATTCATATCACCTGGATTGTGTAATGTTAGCTACAAAATCATCGCCAAGACAACTCGAAACCATTTGAGGCCTCTCATGCCATAATGGATAACGCCAAATCAAATAGGATTTGTACTAGGGCAAAGAATTTAGAAGAACATATTCATGACACAAGAGATCTTGCACACAATTTGTAGATCAAAGAGGAAACCATGCTTCATGGCTATATAAATTAATCTAGCAAAGGCTTTTGACATCATTTCTTGGTATTTCATATATGACACTTTAGATGCAATTGAATTACCAATAGATCTCAAGGCAACTATCATAAACTTTGTTACTAGCCCCTTAGTGCAAATATTATGGAATGGTTCCCCCACAGAGTCCTTTAACATGCATCGAGGAATACGACAACGTTGTCCCTTATCGCCATATCTATTTGTCCTTTGTATAGAAAGATTTAGCCATATAATAGAACTAATGGTACACAACAAAATGTGGACACCAATATCTCTTAGTAGAGGAGAGCCAAAGGAACCACACCTTGTCTTCACTGATATTTTGTTACTCTTTGCACATGCATCCTTATCTCAAATGCAGACGATCCAAGAAGCTTTGCATGCCTTTTGCACAGCCTCTGGAGAAAATCAGTGTGAGCAAAACCTCCATCTTCTTCTCCAAAAGAGTGAATATAACCATCAAAGAAGCAATTCATACTTTATGGGCTATACAATAACCAATGATCTAGGAAAATATTTGTGGCAAAATAACAAGGCAAACACACTATCACATTATAGAAAAGGTAAAATCTCAACTTGAAGGATCAACAACATCAACACTTTCCTTCGCAGGAAGTCACTTTAGTAAAAAAAAACAATAAAGTCTCTTCCAACTTATGAGATGCAAACCATCAAATTACTTCATAATATTACATATGAGGTAGAAAAGCTTAGCAGAAGTTTCATCTGGGGCCACACTTTAGATAGAAGGATGCTTCATGCAATAGGATGGGATACAATCACATTACCAAATGAAATAGGAGGATTAGGCATAAGATAACTTGAAGATTTGAACTCTGCATATTTGTCTAAGTTTATGTTGGGACTAATAGGAAAAAGTTTGGTCTCAGGTCTTAAGTGCAAATATGATCATCCCAATATCATATGTCTGATTTTCAAAGAAAGATTAGGCACATCAAGTTCATGGAACCACTTATGAAAATTCGTTTACAATGAAACAAGGCACTAGTTGGCGGATTGGTAATGGAAGAACCATACATCTACGGGAGTACCCATGGCTCATTGACATGGACCCCTTAATAGCCCATATAGGAGTTTCAACACAAGTAGCACCGTTAGGCAGCCTACTAACAAATTATGTGGATCATAATGGACAGTGGAAATGGAATGCCCTCCAAAAAGGCTACCACCCGAAGCTATTTCTAGATTAGACTTTGTAAGACCCCCTAACTTGCAAGGCCTGAGTGATCAACCTATATGGAGGAAAACACCAAGAGATCGCTTTACAGTCAAATCTACCTATGCTTTTCTGCGAACCCACCCACGCAAATAATAAACATGCAAATCCTATGGAAATGGAAAGATCAATGTGCACATAAAAGAGGCCTTGATGGTGCCCCGAAATGCACACTATGCAACCAAGCTGAAGAATCAACACTCCATGTCATCAGAGCTTGCCTCAAAATTTTGGCTATTTGAATTAAACTTATCAATTGGAATAGGAATCAAACATTCTTCAAAGCAAATTTGGCGCAATGGCTGCAAAACAATTTAAAATAATGTAAAGGTGGTCCACAAACTCCTTGGGCTACCATCTTCGATACGACTTGTTGGTTAATATGGGAATGATGATGCAAAGTTTTATTTTATCATAATTTCGGTCGCCAAAAGAGAAATGAATCATAATTCTCATAATGGTTGCATAATTTGATGAAGGATGCCCCAAATCAAACGTCATACAACATCACCTCGACCATAGACCCAACATATGGAAACCACCACCAGACGCTTGCAGTTTGGCAAGGGAACCATACCCAGAACCTGGGCCTGGTTCCCATTGATTCTAACAAATGGAGGTAGAACTTGACTTGCGAACCAACTCACCCAGAACCCCAAGCAGCGCACGGTCAGCCCGGGATTCTGGTTGAGCGGTTTCACCATTTTGGTGGAATCGCTCCGTTCTGCAATTGGTGCCCAAAACATTTCCCTTTTTTCTTTTCCAAATTGCCCTGCTCGTAACCCATGTCTCTCTCTGGCTCTCTGTATCTTAGTCTCTCTTGCTCTTTGCCTCTCTCCCTCCGATGATCGGCGCACTCTTCTCTCTCTTTCGCTGCTTGTTCTTCGTCGTCCTCTCTTGCTCTTTGTCAACAGCAAGTGCCTAGACCACGCATTGGCTGCTCCAAGTTCTCTGCATCCCTTCCCTTCTTATCTGGATCTTTATTTCTCCATCTCACCGCCGCCATTGGCACTTTCAAAGTTTCTGCTGAGCCTGAGCCTCCTTGTCGACAACGCCTAAAATTGTGGTTGCGCCTCCGGCCTTTGCTGCAGCAAGTATGGGTATTGTGGCACAGTCAGTGCTTATTACGGTGACGGTTGCCAGTCCGGGCCATGTTATAGCTGAGGCACTCCTTCTGGCAGCGGCGAGGTGGGCATCGTGACGCAGGGCTTTTGGAACGGAATCATTAACTAGACCGGCACGTTCAAGTGGACGCCGCGTGGGTGGCTTCTCAAGAGCTCGTCGAAGTCCTTGTGGCACTCTGTGATGGTGAACGGAATGGAGTTGCCCTGGTTGTAAATGATCTCATGCATGTCGATGGAGTTCGGAGCACGCCGGGCCTTGCCGGCGAGTGGGTAGAAGTGTTGGAGTCCGAGGGAGAGAGAGGACTTGAGGCTGGGGACTGTGGACTCCATGAAGTGGGTGGTGGAGTTGGGGTAGCAGTAGAAGAAGACGCGCTCTTTCGGGTGGGCATGCAGCCACATTGCGTCCAAGAAGGTGAGGGGCAGAGCGGATTCCGGCACCATTCCCGACGGTGGAGAAACTTGAGAGCTCTGAAGAACTCAGAGTTGTGGTGGCGGCGACGACATCGTTCCCATTACCACGCACTACGCGCCTGCCGAGAGGTGCTGCAGGTCACGCCTTCCCTTTTGGGCAGCTTGTTTTTGTAGGCGTCATGGAAGTGCAAGAATTCCCTTTTGGGCTGCAAAATTATTTGATCTTTAAAATTATTTTAAATATGCATATGAAATAATATGTTGATAATACCTTGAATCTTAACCCGGCGGAAACCCATATGACCCCCTGCGCATCACAGCCGTCGAATATTTGGGGCGGCGAAGCCGCCCGTCTTCCTATTTTGTATTGGGAGTCCATATATAAACTCCCTAGGGTTTGGGTTATTCTGTATCTTGTATCATCTACTGTTTTACCACATCAAAGAAAGAACTCCAGCCGTCGCCCGAGGATATAGCCCAATTAAGGGTGAACCTCGTAAATCTGTGTGTCTTCTGTGTGTGTGATTTTCTCTCTCTCGTCAATTTTCATAACAAACTGGTATCAGAGCCTTAGGGTTCATTGGCGAATCGAGATCAGGCGAAGAGATGACGTCCAACAACGTGAAGATCGAGAAGTTCACCGGACGAAATAGCTTCGGGCTATGGTAGATTAAGATGCGCGCACTTCTGAAACAATAGGGGATCTGGGCACCACTTGCGAAGACCAAAGCCAAGGAGACCGATACGAAGGGCAAATCTAAAGAGATCGATCTC
>LTAE01008323.1:0-11802 GCA_001647135.1 Pontederia paniculata | reverse complement strand
CACATCTGATGTCATCCTGGATAGGAATGTTGGATGTGAGATTTGTGAAATTGTCATCCTGGATAGGAACGATCCTCAGTCTAGGTTTTACAACTTAATGCATTTCAAATCCCTAATAAGAGAGTTGTCATCTTGGATAGGAACAATTATCTTAATTAGATTTGATTTAGTAGATGCATCCTGGATAGGACAACTAAATTTCAGTAAAATCTAATTCTCTTGAGAAAGACTAAAAACTAAAATTGATTTATTAAAACTCAGATTTTTCTTATTTTGTTCATCCAAGTCCGGTGCCCAAGTCATCATTCTGACACTTAATTATTAAATCTTTACCATTATTTAATCTTTATTTTTATAATCAATAAATTCTTCAAACTCAATGTACCCTCTTATTAAAATAATGTGTTAGATATTGATAGAATAAATTCCTCATGGGATCGACACTCTATTCACTTTCTTTATTACTTGATACGACTAGTGCACTTGCTAGCAATTTTATATGTATAATTACCACGCATCACCTTATTTATAAAGGTTCATACCATCCGCTACCACCTCAAATTCCTTTGTTTTCTCAATTTTTTTCTTTCACAATATTGAGTTCAAGGTATAATAATTCAAGACACAAAAACAAATCTCCACCTTGACTTGAATTTTACATAACTCTCAAAAAAAATTATCATATCCTCCTTTGCCAAATGGCCCTCATTGGCCTAACTTTCTCTTTGTGAGATGTCAACCAAGTCCGAGCAGAATTTAAACTTGGCAATAGGTAAGCTCTTTGTCATCATGTCTCTAGGATTATCATGAGTGCTGATTTTCTGAACTTTGAACATTATTCTTTTACACTGCATCACGAATAAAATGATATCTCACATCAATATGTTTTGTCCTTTCATGATGCATCTGATCTTTTGTAAGGTGTAATGCACTTTGACTATCACAATATATGCTAGTAGCTTCCTCATTCATGTTGAGTTCTCCAACTAATCCTCTCAATCAGACGACTTCCTTTACAACTTCAGTAACAGCCATATACTCTATTTGAGTAGTAGATAATGCTATTGTGTCCTGCAAAATAGCTTTCCAACTAAGCACAATCACCAATAGTAAAAACATAACATGTGAGAGATATTCTTTTATACAAGTCTCCTCCAAAATCTGAATCAACTTAATCAATCAGACCAATTATACTCTTCCCAAATTCTAAAAATACTTCAGAACTTGCATGTCTGCAGGGTCTTATGTGATCTAGGGGAAGTGTCAGTCTAGTACCCCTATCCCTATGTCAGGAACTGAATGCAGGGTACTTGAAGCCTACAAATATGACCTTGCAGTTAGCTGACAGGTCAGTGAAGTACCCCCTGGGCATACTCGAAGATATACCAATCAGGATAGGGAAGTTTTATATACCAGCTGATTTTGTGGTTCTTGATATAGAAGAGGACATGAACACCCCACTGATCCTGGGCAAGCCCTTTTTGGCAATAGCAGGGGCAATGATAGATGTGAGAAATGGAAAATTATCATTCCAACTGGGAGATGATAAAATTGAGTTTAATCCGGCCCAAGCAATGAAAGCTCCATCCAAACAAGAAACTATCAATGAGGTAGAAGAGATCCTTGATGAGGTCATACAAGAAGTCTATGCAATCATTCAGTTGGGAAATGTAAATAGGGGAATCCTTTTTGAACTGTAAGAAATGAACAAAAACATTGCTGACAATCAGCCAGCTAGGGGCACCCACCTACAATCAGGGTCTGACATTTCTAAAGAAGTTATCTCTGAAGCAATTTGCCTCATTTCATAAGTGATTGTTCTCTCAACAGATGATTCTCAAGCTGCACCACAAGTAGAGATGAAATCACTTCAACCCTCAGGTATGAATTCCTTGGCCCAAATTCCACATATCCAGTAATTATGAACTCATCCCTAGACCCTGTCCAAACTAATCAACTCTTAGAGGTTCTTACAAAATACATAAAAACCATTTGGTATTCAATGAGTGACATTAGGGGGTTGAGTCCATTCTTATGCATGCATATGATCCCTATGGAAGACAATGCCAAGCCCTCTAGGGAATGTCAAAGAAGGTTAAACCCAAATCTACAAGATGAAGTAAAAAAAGAGATCCTAAAACTCTTGGACTTGGGAATGATTTATCCTATGTCAGACAGCCCTTGGGTTAGCCCTATTCAGGTTGTACCAAAAAAAAGGGGGGTTTGACAGTGGTAAAGAATGATAAGGGTGAAAACATTTTAACTCGAGTGAATAATGGATGGAGGATGTGTGTGGACTTTAGGAAACTTAATAAAGTGACCAGAAAAGACCATTTCCCCTACCCTTCATTGACTAAATGCTCGAGAGACTAGCTAAACAAAAATACTTTTGCTACCTTGATGGATTCTCTGGATTTCTTCAAATATCCATTCACCCAGCTGACAAAAAAAACTACTTTCACCTGCCCTTATGGCACTTTTGCCTATAGAAGGATGCCTTTTGGATTATGTAATGCCCCTGCCACTTTCCAAAGATGAATAACATCCATTTTTTCATATTTCATAGAAACTATTATGGTGGTATTCATGGATGACTTTTCGGTCTATGGATCCTCCTATTCTTGTTTATTAACAAATTTGGAGCGAGTGTTGTGCAGATGTCAGGAGGTCAATCTCATTCTTAATTGGGAAAAATGTCACTTGATGGTGCAGCAAAGAGTAGTTCTAGGGCATGTGATTTCTGACAAGGGTATTAAGGACCCAACTAAAATTGACATCATATCACAGCTACCCCCACCCACAAACATGAAATGAATAAGAAGCTTTTTGGGGCATGATGGGTTTTATAGAAGATTCATCAAAGATTTCTCGAAGATAGCAAGACCACTTACAGAGCTATTGCAAAAGGATAGAGAATTCCAATTTGACGACCTTTGTCTCCAAGCATTCAACAAGATTAAAGTAGCCCTAACATCAGCACCTATTATGCAACCCCCAGATTGGTCTATTCCTTTTGAGATTATGTGTGATGCCAGTGATAATGCAGTAGGTGTTGTGCTAGGACAAAAGAAATAGAAGCTACATCATGTCATAAGTTATGCTAGTAGAACACTGGATCAGACTCAGTAGAATTATACAACTACTGAAAAGGAACTACTAGCTATAGTTTTTGCTATGGAAAAGTCAGACAATAGTTAATTGGATCTAAGGTGATTGTACATACGGACCATTCAGCAATCAAGCACTTGTTTGCAAAGAAGGAAGAAAGCCAAGGTTGATTAGGTGGATCTTATTGCTTTAGGAATTCGATATTGAGATCAAAGACAAAATTGACATTGAGAACCAAGTTGCAGACCACCTATCAAGATTGCAGCACCTGCCCCCAACTTGGACTGACCAGCCAGCAATCACAGAGAAATTTCCAGATGAGCACCTCCTACCCGTGTACATCAAAGAGAACTCATGGTATGCTGACATCGCAAACTACTTGGTGGGAGGTATTTTACCTCAAGGTCTTAACAAACACCAAAGAGCATTTTTTTTTGCAGAAGCAAGGCACTATTTCTGGGATGAGCCTCTACTGTTTAAAGAATGTCTAGATGGGATTATGAGAAGGTGTATTCCAAATGATGAAACAACTCTGATTATAGTTAAATGTCACACCACAGCTCATGGCGGACATGGGGGTACCCAGAGAACTGCTACAAAAATACTACAAGCTGGTTTTTATTGGCTCACTCTATTTAAAGATGTCCACCAATATGTTATGTCATGTGATAGATGCTAGAGGGTGGGAAACTATATCTAAGAGGCAAGAGATGCCACAATCTGGGATTTTATCAGTTGAACCGTTTGATGTATGGGGAGTAGATTTTATGGGTCCATTTCCACATTTCGGACAATACAAATACATATTATTGGTTGTGGATTACATGACAAAATGGGTAGAGGCCATTCTCACAATTAGATGTGATTTTCACACTGTACAGAATTTTTTCAAGAAGATTATCTTCCCTAGATTTGGAATGCCAAGGGTGATTATTAGCGATGGAGGAAAGATGTTTTGAAACTTTACGAAGAAAGTATGGGATCACTCACGGGATAGCTACCACCTACCACCCTCAAACTTGTGGGCAGGTGGAAGTTAGCAACCGACAGATAAAATTTATTCTAGAAAAAGTAGTCGCCACTTTGAGGAAAGATTGGAGTACTAAACTGAATGAGGCTCTTTGGGCAGACAGGACAACATTTAAAACTTCCTTAGGAGCTACTCCTTTTAGATTGGTGTATGGGAAGTCATGCCATTTGCCTGTTGAATTGGAACACAAAGTTCTTTGGGAAACTAAATACCTGAATTTCGATTTGAAGGAGGCTAACGACCATCGACGGATCCAACTGCACGAGCTTGAAGACTTGAGAGCTACTGCATACGAATATTCAAGGATTTATAAATAAAAAAATAAGAGATGGCATGATGAAAGAATTCAAAAACGAATATTAAAAGTGGGTGATCGAGTACTCCTATTCAACTCGAGATTAAAGTTCTTTATGGGAAAACTTAAATCAAAATGGTGTGGCCCTTTTTTAGTTACTAGATTACTTCCCTCAGGCGCTATAGAACTAATTAATAAGCAGGGAGAACCGTTTAGAGTGAATGGACAGCGGGTCAAAGTATACCATGAAGCTTCACCATTGGAAGAACCAGTGCAGAACACATAGATTCCGACAGAACTATGTCTAGCCCAAGGACATTAAATTACAACGCTCATTGGGAGGCAACCCAGGTTTACTTTTTAATCCTAATAATTTTTGTCTTTGTTCTTTATAATTCCAGAAAACGGATGGGGGAATGTGAACTATCCCAAAATTCAAATGGGGGCATCCATCATAATTCCACTACAGGACAAGGCGGCAACGTTGTTTCCTGTTCAGCAGTGATGCCGTGCATATGTGGTGGACCCCAACTTACCGTGACTTGACCGTTGCATTTTTTCTCTCTCCACTCCATTGAACACTCCCTCTTATCACCTCCCATCACCCACTACCGATTAATTAGACACACCACCACCACCAATCCCAAATCGCCACTAACCCTAACCGTCAGTGCCGACCCTTCCTCTTCCACCACCAGCGACCTCCAAAGCTTAGATAAAAGGTCGATGGTTGCCACGAGAGGACAAGCCACCGGCCACACCTGGCATCCAAAAACCAAAGAAGGGGTCTGCATGTTGTTCGCCGATGAATCCCATCACCTTTGGAGGAGAAGGCAACACCCAAGTCGCCCCCGCGCCGCTGGTTTCTACTTCTACACCATATCGTCCTCAACAATCACCTTCGTCACCCCCCTTCTGATGGAAAATCGTTGTCACTAAGCACACTGGGATGCCTCCTAGCAAGCTACCTTTTGTGCTCTCCTCCGACTCTTCATCAAGCTCTAACAAAATCACCATTGGTTGCAACATCGACGTCTACTCAAACCCTAAAGCTTCTGACCTTCGATAGCTCCGACCATACCTTCTCCACCACAAATCTTTGACCACCCATCCGATATTTACAAAACACCACCGGGTATCGAGAACTCATCACTACCTACAATACAGTTGTTGAGTCTCTTGGAGAGTCTGAAGCGGTTGTTCCTGCTGAATCATCAACCAATGAGTCTGTTGACATATCAGTTGCCCCTGAGTCTTCACGAGAGGTCGTTCCTACCCTAAAGACACCATTAACTAGCAAGATTCTTCATCGCCCCAGACAACTTGTCTTCAAGGACTCGAAACACGAACATCGTTACCGGATACTAACCAATCGAGCCTTCCACCCCACAAAATTTCTGGATCTGGACACTATGAAGAAACTTGGATTTTATGAAGACTTCAAGACACTGACCACAGGGATGCATGCATCCGACTTCTTCCTTCAAGGGAGGGGTACATGCCAGGCAATAGCAAACAAGTTTTTCAACAGTCTAGAGATCTATGAAGAAGATCGCCAGGTAACATTTTGACTTATTGAATTAGACTTTCGATCAAATTGGAAAGGCGATGGGTTTACCTTCTACAACTGCTCCGAAGCCATCTGCTTATGAACCCAAAATAGTTTGGAAATGGATCACTGGTCCAATGATTTGCAAATCGAACGCGCCACATCCACGTGTATCCGCAATCCAGTCATCCGTTATTTCCACAGAGTCTTGGCGAATACCCTTCTAGGCTGCATCAACACTGAATCAAGCATTAGGGAAACTGAGTTATACATCATTTGGACTTTTCTGCGGCAGAAGAAGATCGATCTCATGGGCACATTTCTCACTAATTCATACAAGATGGCACGCCAAGACAAAGGGACTCTCGTTATAGGTGGATTGGTCACACCTATTGCAAAGGCATGCGGCATTAATATCAAGGCCCTAATGGACACTTCTGTTAAGGGGAAACTGGACATAAAAAGCTTACTACACATGAAGATAGTGACTTACCGCCAAGGTGTATACTACTTACTCAACACCAGGGATCCCTATCACGACATCAAGTTATCTGACCCTACCCGCACAATAGTCAGAAAGAAGAAAAATTAGTTGTTAAAGGAGACACCCGCAGCTGACCCCACCTCACCAGCCTCTGTTGCAGCTGCTTCTGGATTAAAACTGCTATCAAAAGGGAAAAGCAAGAAACGTTCACATAGACATTTACCCCCTACAACTAGCAAAAAGAAGAAGACAACCCCAGCTGCCCCCATTCCAACGGAAATTGCATCCACCACCACGAAGATGAAGACCACTCTAGCCAAGGTTGCCACCACCTCTACCAGTAAGAAGAAAAAGACCACTATAGCAAAGGCTACCTCCACCACAAAGGAACCAGCTGAGCCTCAAGCTGCCCCCACCTCAAAGAAAGCTGAAGCCACTCAAGCTACCCTTGACATGTACGCCTACTAGATGGCCAAGCAGAACGCATTATTCTCCACCATCCTTGGTCACAACATTAGGCTGAGGAAGAAGAACAAACAACTCAAAGGTCTTCTCCAATCGATTGCAGACAAGCTGGGAGTCACTGCAATTGGACACAGCTCCTCACCCGCAAAGCCTTAACATATTTCTCTCCCTCACTTAGATCAACACTGAGGACAATGTCGAATTTAAGTTTGGGGAGCCAATGGTATGGTCACACTTCTCAAACTCCAACTCATTTGAGCTACCATGCCTACTTTTTGTTTAAATCTGTAAATTAAATATGTCTAGAAATTTTGAAATCATCCCCTTTTGTAGCATGAAACATTCTCACATGCCTTTTCTTCCACATATTATGATTTTGACATATATATTCCTACCTACTCAACTCATGATATAAAGCATTATGTAAACTTAGTATCTTTACACTCTCACCCTCAATTTGTTAGAACCTTTAGTCATTCCTAAACTAGATAAAACTAGAAAACATAACTGCCCCCAAGTAGAACCAAAGCTCATAGCAACTGTGATGATACCTTGTTCATGCTACTCTCTAGTCCTTTACAATCCTTGTGCTATATTTGTGGTTTATTCTTAAGCAACATATACATATATTCTTCCATAAAGAGGGTTAGTAACCCCATTTGAAAAAAAAGAAGGGGTTAGTAACCCTACTTGGAAAAAAGAAAAAAATTTGGGTTAGTAACCCAATGCGAAAAAACAAACAAAAGAAGAAAAAGGAAAAAGGGAAGAAGTGTTGGTAATCCATTTTTGCTTGTGATTAAACCGACACTATTTCTATTTCTCATCAAGGATTGTGAGTCTAGAGAGAGGGCAGTGAGAAGGGACTATCCAATTTGCATCTTTAGTTATGTATTAGGCTTGAGTTTCAGTGGTTCTAGGAGGAGGTAATTGGTTAAGAAAACAAATGAATGACTGGGGCAGATCTGACTAACTGGGGGGGGCTGTGAAAGTTACTACAGGTTCATAGTCTAGACGATTTGAACTACTATTTATTTGGCCTAAAATTTTTCTAATTCTTTGCTTGAGGACAAGCAAAAACTTAAGTTTCAGTGAATTATGATGATAGGAAATTCACTCCCCATTTTTGTTATGCAAATACTACACTTTTTTCATGAGATTATGCATCATTTACATATATTGCCACACTTTTTTACAACATTTGCATCATTTGAAATTCCCTGAGCATAAATACACATTTTCACTCCCAATGACCCTTTTTAGTAAGGTTTTGAATGATTTATGCTTGATTTCTTCTGAACGAATTTACCCAAGGCCTAGCGACATGTGTGTTGAAAACTATAAATGGGGGTACCTGTGCTGAAGACTAAACCTGAGGGTACCTGCTGCCACTACCTGCCAAAAGCTGCTAGAAGACAAAACACGAAACAGAATCTGCAGATTCCTCTGCCAGCTTTGGTGGTCCAAATGAGGAAAGTTCCTAGGCAATTTTCAAAGAATATTGGCAGGGCTGTGAAAGTGACAAATGTGATTCAAGGATTGGACAAGAGGAAGAGGATAAAAGGGTAAAATGGAGGAGGAAAAGGGGGTTTGTTCTGCATCTGAGGAGGAGGCATCGAGTAGAGGCCGCCATTGTTGAAGAGAGAAAGAATTAGAGCTGAAGAAAGGAGGCTTTTGTGCTGAGATAGGAGGAGTATCATTGGTCCTTTGCTTTGTAATTTCTATTTGTGTTGATTTCCAATGATGAACTCTTGTATCAACATGTTTGTGATGAGTTTGATAGTTATTAGAGGCTAAACGATTAGGCCTGGACATGAGATGATTTGATAACACCTACTTATTATATGAACTTATCTTTTAATGTATTTATGTTTTTATTCAACTTTCCAATCTTTTCTTGTGTTATATGCTCTGTATATGTGCTGATTTTTATGTTGTGAATTGTACACTATCAATTCCATGGAGGATTGAGACCAAGAGGGAGAACTCATTCCATTTGGGGACGTATAGTGTGTAGTTTTTGCTCATGGTACTTTGCACATATTGATTTTGAATGCTAAGAGCTATTTGTTGTCTTCTTCATCGAAGTAAGTGGTAGCTAGCCCTTATCTTTAATATCTTGTAGTTGGAATGTCATTCACATCTTTGTAGCAACCCTGTCCCGAGAGGGAAGGATTTGTTGCAATGGCTCTACAAGGATCCGTGAGGGGAGTAGGTTTGTGATGAAGTGTGAGTTTCATTCCAGCTCTAAGGGGTTGAGACCGAGAGGGAGAACCCCTTTATCTAAAGGATTCGTATGAGGTCGAGAGGTTCCCACAGATACCTAGGGTCGATTGGATAGGGGTTATCCATAGCATCGAGAGATTGCATGTGAGAAGCCCTTAAGGATTCAAGTTCAAGCTCTAATTGCGAGAGTAGCTAGGTTTGTTAACTTAACATCTCAAGTCATCATTATTTGAGTTTCAGATGTTTATTAGCAAGTAGGATTCGAAAATGATTCGCATGTCCTGGTTGTTTTTCCTATTCGAGTGATTTGATTTTCCTTCATATTGGTTCTGTTTTACCTATCTTAAATCTAAAAACACCAAAAATATTTTAGCCACTTTCCTTTTCAGATTTTAGTTCTAATTTATCTAAATTTCTGCATAAAATATCTTTCTCCTTGATTTTGGTTCGTGGTAGAATAGAGTGATTGCATTGTGAAATTCTAATTTCCCTATGGATTTGACACTAAAATACTACAAGGATAACCGTATACTTGCAGTTTGAGTTGTGTGTTTAGATTAATTTTTAAGACTTGTTGATTGTTTATTTCTCTCCAGGTGCCACCATGTCCAGAACTGACAAACCTTGATGTTCTGAAACCTGGTACCACCTTCTTATTTCGAACATAATCTTCTGCTCATCAATGGTATATATGACCTTCTTTATCTTCAACATGGAAACCCTCTNTGTCCAGAACTGACAAACCTTGATGTTCTGAAACCTGGTACCACCTTCTTATTTCGAACATAATCTTCTGCTCATCAATGGTATATATGACCTTCTTTATCTTCAACATGGAAACCCTCTAGTTGCTCCATGTACGTATCCTCTTGAATATCACAATGTAGGAATGTTGTCTTTGCATCTAGCTGCTCGAGTTCAAGACTATGCATAGCAACAATAGCAAGTAAAGTACAAATTGAAGTATGTTTTACAACTAGAGAGAACACATCATGAAAATCAACTCCCTCCACCTTACTGTAGTCTTTTTCAACCAACATTGCCTTGTACTTAGTGTCTCCATTACTAAGTCCTTCCTTCTTCTTAAACATCCATTTGCAACCAACCATCTTCTTGTTAATCAGTGGATTCACAAGCTCACAAGTACTATTCTTTTGTAGAGATTCCATCTCCTCTTGCATAGCTACTACCCATCTAGTGTAATCTGGAGCATGTATTGGATTTCTTATATGTGGAAGGATCAAAAAATTCAATTCAGCAACACTTAAAGCATAAACTACCAAGTCTTAAAAAATTCAATCTTTGTGGTGCATTTGTTTCTCTCCTTTGTCTGTCATGAGCCAACATATATTGTTGCTATCTCAGGAGATGCTTGAACTTCAGGAGCAACGTCTTTGGTTTGAATATCTTTCTTTTTGATAGAAGAATTGATAAGTTCCAACTCCACCTTCTCCAAAGCATTTTCTTTTCCTTTATAATTAATCACAAACAACTTTTTTCTCGAGTGAAGCATCATAGATTCATCAAAAGTAACATCTCTACTTAGAATAAATTTCTTGGTTCTAAGACACCATAATCTATAACCTTTAACATTTAACAATAGATTTATAACCAAGAAATGTCCACTTTCTAGCTCTAGGTTAAAGTTTTCCATCATTTACATATGCATATGCAGGGGAACCGAAAATTCTTAAATGTGATTATCTTATCATACTTCTTCGGGAATCTTCAAATCAAATGATCGATAGGGGTTTGATTGACTAAATGACATGTCAGGTTGATATCTTCTGCCCAGAAATCCTTTTCTAATCTTGCATTTGAGTGCATTCATCGAGCTCTTTCAAGTAGAGTTTTGTTCATTCTTTCTGCAACGTTGTTCTGTTGTGGAGTCTTTACAATTGTGTTGTATCTTATAATACCTTCTTTCTCACAAAAGTCATCAAATTTTTAACCATAAAACTCGAGTCCACTATCTGTTCTCAGTCTCCTAACAACTTTTCTAGTTTGTTTTTCTTACAAAGTTTTCGACAACTTAAATGTCTCAAAGACATCATCTTTATGTTTCAGGAAGTACCAAACTTTTCTGGAGAAGTCAACAATAAACGTAAGCAAATATTTAGAACCTCCCCTTAAAGAAACTTGAGAAGGACCCCTTAAATATGAATGGATGTAAACTAAGGTTCCCTTCGTCCTATGAATTACCTAATTGAAACTGATTCTTTTTGCTTCTCAAAAATAGAATATTCACATAATCCCAACATTGCAACTTTTGGCACTAGAAGAAGACCTTTGTTACTTAGAACATGCATGCCCTTCTCACTCATATGACCCAAACGCATATGCCATAATTTTGTAGAATCTTCTTTTAAAATTGATGGTGAAACAACTACTGAACCTATTACAGTCGAACCGAGAAAAACATACAAGCTACCAATTTTTGAACCTTTCATTAGCAAAAGAGCACCCCAAGAAATCTTCATTCCATTGGACTCTATAACAACTTTGCAACCATTTGAGTCCAGAACACCAAGAGAAATGAGGTTCTTTTTCAGATCAGGGACATATCTCACAATTGTTAAGGTTCGGACAACTCCATCGTACATCTTAATCTTGTTGAATCTAGGATCCCGAGAATGTTTTGAATGATC
>LTAE01008321.1:0-20789 GCA_001647135.1 Pontederia paniculata | reverse complement strand
TATATCAAAAAGTTGGGGGTGGGGACCGTGGCCCCCATCATCTACGTGGGTCCGCCCATGAATCCGATGTTTGTGGAGGATTGAAATAACTCACATACATGTAAGACAATAGAACATTCCAAGAAAATATGAGATAAAGTTTCACTGGTCAATCCACAAATAAAAAAGGGGTTAGCATGTACCACCGGGAGTTGGAGTGAAGTGCTAAGGAGATTCTCCTCATTTAAAGAGGTCTCGAGTTCGAATATTCTAAATATAAAAAATTTCTGGCATAATTCACCATAGTCAGGTGCACGACCCGGGGTGACACAAATTAGTCGGTGCTATTAATTTCGGAAATTGTGGTACAACCCAAAAAAGGGTTAACATGTGGATTAAAATTTAAAATTCTATCAAGAGTTGGGAGTTCTCCATGAGAGAACTTTCACATAATATTCTTTACCTCAGGTGCAATAAGAAGATACCACATTAATTTCCATCCATGTCAACCTTCTTGAGAATAAGATGAGTTCTGATTGTTCATAACTTTATAAACTGACTTGGGTTTGGGTTCACCTTGTGAATCTGGGGCTCATATCCAATAATCATTACAAATGTGATGAGAATACAAATATTTAAATTTTTCAGCATTAAATCTGGACCAAATAAAACTTGCATAGCATAAATATTCCAGGAATAGTTAGAAATCAAGCACTCTACATTTAGATCATGAAAATCACATTCATGTTAATATAAGTGGGCTTGAATACAAAAGATATTGTAGAAAGCCATGGATCATAAAGAACACTTGTGCTAGTACCATTACCAATTTGCTTTAGGAGATCAAGTTTAATATCAGAGAATGAAGCCATAAATAGTCTCCAGCACCATGCGAAATCCTATGTATGTTTCTTCAGCCAATGGTGTAATGTACTATACTTCTCTATCACTAATTGTGCCCAAAGTTGCTCAGATTTGTCTATTATGAGTATTAATCTTTTGGGAATTAGAGAAGTTCTTATCAAATAGATATTTCTGATTACCAAGCCTCAATCGGTTTTTTGGCTTTTGAACTGCTTCTCAATTAATGAGATGCAGTTGATTTGCTTTTCCAAGAGTAGACCATAGAAAGCTTCTTGAATGTCTCTCCATGGAGTCCATTATTGAATTGGACGTAGTATTGAGGATGGAGTTGATTAAGACATTTCTGCCAGCCTCGTCAGGATTGGATATTTTCCATCTAGCCATTTTAATTGCTCATTTTTTTTTCAAAAAAGAAATGATTGTTGAGATATGATTAGGTTTATCTAAAATATAGATGCCTAAGTATTGAAATGGGAATTTTCCAACTCTTCATTTGTAAATTTTTACATATTCTCATTTTTTTCTCCTCATATTCAGCTTGTTTGGAAAAAAAATCAAATTTATCCAAGTTAATTTTCGGGTTAGTAAGATTTTATATAGTTTAAAGATATAATTCAGTTGGAAATAAGATGATTGATTGACAACAATAATATGAGAAGATGACTATTTTACAATTGCCCAAGGGGAAGGGCTTCATGGATCCATTTTCTACATCATCATCCATTATTATAGTGGAAATTTGTGAGATGACAATGAAGATGTAAAGGGAGACAAGATCCTCTTGCCTAATATCCTTGTGGCTGTTGAATCTTGGTGATTGCATCTCATTACTAGAGTATGAAAAATTAGGTAATGAGATACATATTTTTATCCAAACTTGAAACATAAAAGGGAAGTTTATTGAAACTAAGCTATTAATGATAGACTCTCCAAAGGAGGAACTTGTAATTGGGATTACCGCTAGTGTTGATCGATGCCATGCTAGCAATATATCACTTGAGGCACATTTTCTAGCACAAAAGTGGCAGTCCATCCTTTTCTAAGTCTCTGATGATGCATTGTGTTAGACTTGTTATGATTTTTATGTGTTTCAACAAGAACTCGATTCAGTAACATGCATGCCCTTCTGCCATCATTGGTTTGTGGGTTCGCTGTAATATCCCCAAAAGTGCATCTCGCCACCTTACAAAATGATCTCTTGAGGAATCTACGAATTTACTTCCTTTGACTTTATATTGATCAATGATTGATCATGATGTACATCATGGACACATCAAATAAAATCAACATTTAAAACTAAAACAACCTTTCAAACTAAAGAAATAAAAGTCAATTATATAAGTTCCAAGAAAAGATTAAAATTAATTATTAAATTCAAATAAAAGACATCAATTAATCAAAGTTCGTTATCCTCTATTTCATGACCATTATAACTCAATTAGGACCTATTCCATGTGCACAAAAGACCATCACAAACTGCATCATCACTTGCACCATCTACACCTATTTAGACTCTAGATTACATGTAGAATGAAATTCGCAGAGGAGATAACCTCTCGTGAGATGTGATACCCAATATGTAAAGATCATATAAATTTTACAATAATAAAGAGTTAACATATAATTGAATAAATCATTTCACTTCTAATTTAAACAGTAATGATAGATGCACAATCATTTTTTGTTATATCTATAGTGGCAAGAACATCAATTACATCCATATCTCATGATGTTCATTGCCTCAGTATGTTCAAGTGCAATTCATTATTCCATTTATACTTCTTTCAATTTATCTTATCTTATGTCATCTTTTATTTCAATCAATGATGATTGCTTACCAATACATAGAAGGTTTAGGTAAGCTCTGACTCTAGTATGACTAGTTAGGTCATGGGATCTCTCTCTAATCTAAATAGAACTCCATAGATAGTAGTCCCCAAAAAATCCAATTACCGCATGTCTGATGTTCGTGTTAGCATAGGGATAAATCCCTTAGTTCATCGTGGATTATCCTCTTCATCCATAAGTTCAATCATAAACATTAAAATATTTTAATTCATATTACGTGTTATTCTATGTTCACATTAAAGTCCACTAGCCCTACCTCATTTATATCCATCCGATCAAACAAAAATCACAACAAAACACCATCAAGGAACATGTTGCACGTCAAGGTTGACACGATTTGTGTTACCTCCTCGTTAGATGACCTCGGTCGATCAAACATGATCGTTTCGGAGCATCTGTAAGTCATTTTTTGGTGAGACGCAAATCAGGTTAGGTTAACATCAGCCATTTTAGTTTTAGGTTTTTGATACAAAAAATCACACGCTAAAAACTCAGCAAGTATACCGGTTGCACAAGTAATAAAGTAGTGAGAAGATTGTCGAACTCACGAGGACTGATGAATTTTAATTTTAAAGCTTTATATTGAAATCTGATTAAAAGATCTTCAATGAATTAAGAAAAGAAAAGAAAAGATAAGATAGGAAAAAGAAGAAAGAGAAAAGATAAAAGAAAATATTAAAATAGATTGACAGATAGATTGATTAGAATTAGGATTCCATCTCCCGACAATATCTCTTGGAATAAAAGTTAAATTTAGGTAAATTTGTGTTCATGTGACGGTAGAGTTGTGTTGAAATTATAGGACTCCTTTCGGATGACCTAACTATTTTAATTTTTAATATTAACATGAGAAGGTTTGAACCAAATCAGTCTCAAATTAAATTAAAAAAATGCATTAAACAACAAATCCTGAATTGTTAAACCTCTCTCGAATGATTAACAACCCACAATTCAAATTCCCTTCGGATAAATGGATTGACTTACATCAAGGATATCCAGAAAAATGGCCAGAAAACTAGCAGCAACACGGAGATTAAAATGGACCGCGGTAGGAAACATACCGTTTTGATGAGAAATAAAATATTCTACCAATCATAAATCTAAATTTAGAGAAATCACGTCAGTAGTATCTCTCGATTAAAATCAACGAAAATCTCAATTAAACAATAATAATAAAAACTAGGTGTAAGTTCACAAAGATTTAAGAAGATAATAATTCAAGAACTAATGAGGGTTCAACAGAATTTATCCCTAAACACAAGATAGAATAATACTAAGCCTAATAAGTAAGAATAGAAAATAAACAAAATCAGCAGAATCTTGTTGTCTTCTAAAACTCCAATCCCACTACAAAGGCTTCTCCTCCAATGTTGGCTTCTTAGCTCTTCAGAAATATGAAAAATTATGAGAAGTTTTTTTATTCTTTTATGCATCTGATTTGTTGATTTTCTTCTCTCTTGTTGAGAACTTTGCATGTATATTTATAGGGTAGAATCAATCTCCAAGAGGTCTTCAAGTCTTCTACAAACTTGAGATGTTTTCAAATTCTTTCCAGGTCAAAATAGTAAAGAATTTATATTTGTCAATTAAATTCATAACTCTCCTTTAGACTCAAATTTAAAGCATCAAAATTCTTTCAAATCTTCTCAGATATGATTCATTTTAATCCCCAAGGAGTTAGGATAAGATATGAGTCATTTTCCAAGTCATATTAGGGAGAATGATGATAAAATCTTCTAATTTCTCTTCAAATTCGTAACTCTCTCTTGGGCTAAATTTTTGGACTTTAAAACTCTCTCAAATTCATTAGAAATATGTCTCTAATAGTTTCCACAGAGTTGTATAATGGTTAAAAGTCTTTTTCATGAAGATTTGGCACATTTTCCTAGTCAAATTGTTCAAAAGAATCATTCCTAATTGGAATAGGAAAAGTCGAAAGTCCTTCTTCAATTGAATTTTTTCAAGTGAACAAATTCCTATTTGAAGTAGGAAATACTAGGAATCCTTTTAATTGAGAGTCTTCAAATAATAAACTTCTCAAAAAGTATATAATATCAAATTATGCGCTCGATAGATTCTGCCCTTTACAGTATTTGCCATGAATTGATGTCATTTTGCCTGAAAATTAATCATAAAGAGCACTTAGGTAGAATCTGACTCATAAATGCAAAATCAACTAAAATAACTAAAATAATGCATAAATTAATGTAAAACACTAGGAAAATAATATAAAATATATGCGTGCAATATGTATACTTTTTGATCCCATCAGTTTTTTGTCATTTCCTTTCGGGGACTTGTTAGAGGGAGACACGTCTCGTTTCTTACCTTTAGCATGGGGTTCTTGGAGTGGGGACCATGTCGATAAGACATATGATCCATTTTTCTCAGGGTGGTTGTTGGTTCTATCGGATGAAATGATCAGTGTCAAAGGTCGACACGGTCGGGCATATGGATACACATGTCATGTCAATAAGGCATGTGGTCCATTTCTAATGAGTTGAACTTTATTGGTTTCGATCGGAGGATACGACCAATGTCGGAAGTCAACACGGTCTGTCCTCAATGTGATCAATGTAGATTCCCGAAGACACGAGTAATGTTATGGAGGAGCAACCAATGTCCGAGAGTAGTCCTTCACATTTTAATCATTATCTCGAGAACAATTGTATATAGAAAATCATCAAAATAATGGACAATAAAAATCTTACCAACAAAGGAAAATCTTTTGAAAACCCCCTTTTGTTCATTATCTTTGATGAAATCATTAGTCAATGTAAACCCAATAATTGGTCCCCTCTTATGATATGAATTACATTGCCTTTTTTTCGTGAGAATGTTATCTCCTATTCATCACGTGTTCTAAGTTGTCCTCCTCATTCCTTCTCCACGAGTGGTTGTCTTCTACTTCCTCCGCGTGTTGTTGGTCTCTATCAACCTCTCCTAGTGTAAATTCCAAGCATGAAAACTAGAGGAGGGTGGTGTCAAGAGGAGAGGGCAAACAATTTCTTACCTTTAATCCAAGAGACAAAGGGGACCAGAGAGGAGAGAGGAGAAAAGAGGGGGTCTCCTGATGGTTGGGGAGAAATAAAGAACTTCGGGGGAGAATATTTCCGTGGCTATAAGTTTATATAAGGAAGACTTAGAGTTTCAGGTTGTTTAAAATATAATTAACTTTGTAACCTAATTTAACTACAATTAGATTTCTGTCACATCGGTTATACGGCCCGCGTCCCACATGGACACGATATGTTTTCTACTTTCACTTCATCTCACCACCTTTTGGGGCAACACGACCCGCGTCCTTTGTAAATACGGTCTGTGTTGGCTTCCCCATTTTCGACGTCGTAGTCATCTCTGAGCTGGACATATAACATGGCCCATGTTTGGGTTGGACACAATTTGTTTTGGGTCATGGTTTATTGGGGTGTTACATTCATCCTACTATACAATATTGTCACATTTGCCTTTCGTTGTCATTTTTGTCTCTTTTTTATCGAATGATATTTAAAGGATCAAGAGTTTCTTTCTTCTTGATTGCTCTAAAGATCCTCAATTTGGAGCATGGACCTCGAGTTCACCCTCTTCTTGTTGGAGTTTTCACTTGTTTCATGAACTTTGAATAATCACGATATTCACATGGCCAAATTTGATACTCAATGGTCAGCAACCTTAATAATGGAATCAGTAGTGATGTGCTGGGATGGTGGTTGTGGGCATCAAACTTTTGTTGAGGCGCAACAATGAATAAGGGGAATGAGACACCGTAAAGAAGAAGACCAAAAGAGCTTGCATGTAGCAACCACATGTATGGATGGTGGGAATGAGAGGAGTTATGCATAATTGTTATATATATTTCTAGTGGAATATCTTTCACAATCTCTAGAGAGATAGTTCTTTAATAGACCAAGGAATAAGTAATTCGACTCAGTCACATACAGATCATGAATATTTGAAATCCATATTATGCAAGGAGGCATTGCTTTTGCTAATTCGAATTGAAGGGTGATATCAAATCGGTCTATTTTTGGCGGTCATATTCATAGTTAGCTTTTGTGTGTGTGTGTGTGTGTGTGTGTGTGTGTGTGTGTGTGAAAAAGTGGTGCTAAGTGGTATGTAGTTTTGCACTAAGGGTTTATCTTGAGAGTAGGGCTTAACATGACCCGGATCGACCCGGTTATCCCGAATCGGTTTGACTCGGATTTCTAGGAATTTTCTCGATCCGGAATATAATTGGGTCGGGACCGGGTTCGGGTTCGGGTTCAAGAAACTCAGATTTAGTCTCGATCTGATTATCTTATATATAATCTATAAATATATGATAATATATATAAGTATATATATGTATGTATGTATGTATGTATGTATGTATGTATGCATGTATGCATATATGTATGTATGTATGTATGTATGTATGTATGTATGTAATATTTATATATTATATTATAACTTTTTCTTTTAAATATTTAACATATAAATTGATTTTATTACAAATGCATAAAAAAAGTTTATAGTTACTAATAATTAATATTAATAAATAATCAAAATTTTGAATTTATTTTAATATAATAAAAAAATTTAGGTCAATCGGGTCGTCCTAGTTTTATTCTTAGTTAAACCGGTACGATCCGATCCCGCACTCGACTAGGACCGGGTCCGGGTCTCATTTTTTGAGGCTCGGCCAAAACTGGGTCGGGAGTGATCCGGTCCCGAACTCGATTTTGCTCAGCCCTACTTGAGAATTTTCCACATAATCAGATTTAGGGCACTCCAAATCTCACGATCGAGCAGAATTAGATTTAGGGCGCTAAATATTAGCAAAGGGATTATTGTGCTGCATGCTGACCTGGCGGACAACATATATGACTGTGTGGTTCATTTTTTAAACATTCCTCGAGGCTGCCAGATTGAGTTGTCGATCTAAGCCTCCACCTGCGATGATGAGAGTTGCAAGTTTGTTGGGTGGTAGTTATTTTTTTTCTTTCGTCGAGATCTACATACCATATATAGTCGATTTTAATCCAAGGACCAAGTGGCTCATAGAATTAAATGGTACAGCCAGGAAATGGTTTAGGATAGTCACTAATGGCATACATGTCATATCTTAATTGCATCTAAGACAAGTGTTGGGCAAGATTTCATCATAAGTTACGCACTTATAAAAATTGTGTGTCATTAAAGTGCTTTACCCAATAAATTAAGCTCATTAAAAGGCTTTGTTTGGATATATAGATCGAGTTCAATGCACACCCTTTCAAATTGAGCTTTACATCTTTGCAGAGTTCGTTCATCAATACATAAAGCTCTCCTGAAGAAACTAGCAACGTCAATGATCATTTCTTCACTCCAACAATCATAAGGGAGACCTGGCTAGCTAGCAACTCAATCCAAATAGGAGCATATAAATTATCTCTTCTTCAAAAGATTGAAATCATGAATGTTATGGCATCAAGATCAAAATATAGCAAAAAAAAAAAAAACTCCACAATTCTTCATTGCGTTGCTTCATTGATTTGGGATTTAAGATGATCTCTCTAGTTGCATAATCATGAATATGCTTCAATTGAGCAAGGGAACAAACCCCTTTCATCTTCCATATATATTGTTGTCTGAAAATAGTGGAAGCCCATGATCGTTTGGCTTGAGGCATCAATGTGTACCTTGGGAATGAAAAGGTGGAGGAAGGTGTTATGGTGGAGACGATGAGAGGAAGATCAGATGGTGGAGAGATGATGTCCGAAGGTTCTATGTGAGAAGGAACAACCATCATCCCAGGACTATCTTCTTCAACATCTAACTTTACACTCCCAATTAATGCATTGTACCATATTTTTATAACTGCAGTTGGTAATGTTTGTATAGAGGGAGGAGAAGGAAAGTTAATTGGAGGAAAGGGAATGAATGATAAAATTCTTTACCTTTTATTCAACCCCACTTTGAAGGTGATGATTTTTAGTTAGTTAAGAAGGAAGAAAATTTATTTTTTAACTTTTTCTTCAAAAAAAAAATTTTACCCTCCTCTTCATTATCCTCCTTTCCTCTCAATCCTAATACACTCTTAAAGTCTATGGATTATTCATGTAGCATTCAAATTATTTGGTTTGTTCCAATTGATGATAGAATGCTCAGATGAACTAATGATGAATATTAAAAACTTAATTTAATAGATAAGCTTTAATATATGTTTGAATAAATATGAAAATCGAAAATGGTAAAGTATATCTTTTATATAGAAAAAAATGTTAAATTGACTTTCAAAATTTAATAATTAGTTATTTTCTAAAAGATTTATTTAATATTATATAATAAAATATTTTCTAAAAATAATAAAGTAATAAACAATATCAAATTAATCTTATGTATAATAATCATAACAAGGTAAAATATATTATCTATTATGGTAATAATATGATAAGAAATTAGATAGTGATATAGTTAATAATTTTATAATTATATTATTGAATTAGTTTATAATTAAAACTTAATTATATTCATTATATTATAATTAAAATTAATTGAAAATAATGGAAAAGAGAAAATAAAAAAGGAAGAGAGAGCGAGAGTTGTCAAATAAAAAAAATGCAAAACAAATTCGACAGGTAGAATCAGGTCTCGTGACTCCGGTAGTGAGGGCGGGGAACGATGTGGGACGGGTGGTTCCCGGCCAGTATTTTTTATTTTTATTTTGTCAAGTGTAAAAAGTTAATTCCATAAGAACAAAGTATAAAAAGTGAAAGACTAATTAGACTAAGGTGTTTGGGGTTAAATGAAAAATGTTTATAGGATGTAATGTTATAATGTGTCATTGTTATGATCATTAAGTCGATAATTGTTACAGGGGTAAGAGACCATTATGGTCATGATGACCATGTGTAGCAGTCGATATCAATAACTATTAGATGCGTGACGGGAGTCGGAGGGTGGCAGACGCACATGCCAGAATAGCTCTCTGTTGAAAATGGATGAAGCTATCTCCGGATGATCCTCAAATATCTATTCTATTTTTTTAATTGGTATCAGAGCCAGGTTGTGATCCTGGGACTTGTGGGCTTAAATGGTCACCATCGTGGTCACTTGGAATGGGCTATGCATACTCGTTCAAATGGAGCCGAGAGGAGCGCTCCAACGCTCGGATCTCGCGGGATGACGTGGGAGGGACGGGGAGCCGCGGAAGACGTGGGAACTGCTCGGCAAGTGCGGACTCGGTGGAGCAAAAACACCTATTAAAGGCTCGTCTCGTCGAGCAGAAAAAACCACCCGAAGGGAGCCCCTAAGCGTTATTATTTCCTCTTCTATTTCGTTCACATAATTAATACTAGGATTTGAGAGTCATTTCAACAAAATTTTGTAGTTTAGAAGAATAAAGTAAAAATAAAAAAAATAATATAGAACAAGATAAAAGAAAAATATGATTCTTCATGCACAAAAAAGTTAAATAATTTCGACATACAGTAATTTAAGTTTATTTTATTGAACAGGTAGAAAATATTGTAGTGATTGGGCACAGCCACTGCGGTGGAGTCGAAAAGCTCATGTTCGTGGAGGACCAGGGCACCGGAGGACAACAAAGGTATTTCTGACATTTATTAATACGGGTCATAAATTTTGCAGTTTATTACTCTATCCGAAATTAATTAAGTCAAGTTAAATTTAAAATTTTAATCAAGTTGAGTTTGATCTGATTCAAAATAGAGCTAACCTAAATTGATTGTAAAACGATCGGATCTAGTCGACTTGCCTACTTCAAGCCGATGAATAATATAAAATAGTTCATAAGTAAATAAGAAACATCTATCATTAATTTTCGCTAAAGACAATTTTGAGATCGATTTTAAATATCTCGATCAATAATAAACAAAGTAAAATCTTCTCATGCAAACCCCTCCTTCCATGTCATCAAGTACTATTTTCTTCCGGTGAATACTTTCTTGTTTTTTCCTGATTTTTTTCTTGTTATTTTCGACCACTGTGACTGAGGGTTGCTGCCTCCTCCAAATCATCTTCCTAAAAAAACTTTCTTACATCTAGCATGAGAAATAATTTTGTGAACCTTCTAGGGCATTATAATTATGTGAGTGTTAAGATGACTTTTAGGAAAAAGTTTTAGGAGGATTTGAAATTTTCCTAATGTGATTTCATGGCAAATATAAAAATTGCTGTCATGTAGATGCTAGTATCTACTATTTTTTTAGTTATAGCTGTTTTGATTAATAAGATGTTTGGAGGATTTAACAAAAAGGCATAAGGACATATGAAATGGTACAAATAGAGCTAGGCTACCGTTCAATCATATGTATGACTTTTGTACGGTTGTACAAATTTGGCTGCCAAGGCCAAACATCCAACATAATTCTTTCTATTCTTTTGACTCGGTTCCCTTTTTTTATGTATCAATCCTTTTTTAATTCAAAGGTATACATTTAGGAACCTTTTCTATGTGGTGCATAATTTAATTGTCTATTAATTCATTTGGCCTATGTCGACTATTTGGATTTTTTACTACTTACAGAAGCTATATAACAAAATATGTAGTTAGTAGTTAATGTTAGAGTTGAATCTTCTCTTCTTGTAAGTCATTAATGCATTATCACATCTCAATATTCTTCTCCTTTTTTGTTGTCAACCAGTGACTTTATGAAGAATTGGATCAAGATTTGTTCATCCGTCAGGGAGAAAGTGAAGGCAGAAGACTCCCACACCCAATGGGAAAAGGTCTACTTGTTTGCTTAAAATTTGTAGTTAGCTGATGTTATCAAATTGTTTTCATTCTATTGATCTGAACAAAATTAATGAATTTACAATTAACCTGCTAAGAATATCAGGAGGCAATCAAAGTGTCCCTCAACAACCTGAAGAGCTACCCATCTGTCAGGGCAGGCTTGGAGAACAACACCTTGAAGCTAATTGGAGGGTACTACGATTTTGACGATGTCAAATTCGAGATATTACCACATGGGAGATGTTAAATTTAAGCTCCTGATGGAATGATGTTTGTAAAAATCTTACAGATCAATGTAGGTTACCAAGCACCAAAATGAAATGATATGTGTTTCATTTGAGGTGATTGTTCAAGACAGCAATGTTTGTGGTTGTAAGTGCAACAGTTAACCGGGATAGTAGCTATCTCTCATACCCGCCATAATGGTACTCTCAGAAATAGTTCCAGAGTAACAATAAGGATATGTTTCAAAATAACACCGCCTGATGATGACTGAAGCTTACTTGATTGATGTTTTAAGCAATTTTTGGGGTGCCGATCGATTTGAACGCAGGTAATATCCTATGCAGAATTAACTCGGCTTCATGACTCATCGGGCTTTGGCTCAAGGACCACGTTGAGCTTCTCCTTGTGGTCGCCTCGCAAAACTTCCATTGTGATCTGAAATTTAACACCAAAACATTATTAGAAAAATCAGTAGCTACTTGCCCCATATATGCTCAAATTGTTGATCTCCAATTATTTCGTTCTTGTTAAGTTAAGGATTGCCAGCAAGTTTCATGTAAACCTGAGGTACTACCCTGATAAGATTTACCTTGGCCATGAATCAAATATCAAATGTCTTAATATCTTTAGCAGTTTAATAGACTCAATTAATCAATTCACAATTGATTTATTAGTAAATTAAAAACTAATTGTCACACATGTAGCCACTTCACTGAAGAACTCTGTCATTGATTTCTCTCTCAAGAAAAAGTTTCATTGATCTAGGCATGCAAGTTGGTTAAGCATTTCAGGCACGACCTTCCACTCTACATGCAAAGAAGTTTACACACATAACTGCAGTGCTTTCTATTAACCATTTAGGAATATAATCCTCAGTAATTATTGCAAGAAACTCAATTAACCCCTAAAAAGCATGAAAAATGATATGTACACAAATTACAAATCTAAAACATATCAGGGAAGATAGTTAGTTACCGTTTCTCCAACTTTACACTGATCCAAGATCCGGTACAAGTCACTCCCATTTGTTACCTTTCTACCATTGACGGATGTTATTATATCCCCTAAGATGAGTCGCCCGAATGGATCTCGTTTGGTGTCTTGAAGACCCTGGATATACAATAGAACATTAGATTAATTGCACCACTAGAATTCTTGTAAAAATTCCAGCGGCAATGACAACAAGTTTCATTTGAATGCTATAAAAGGCAATGCCAATGCATTCACACTTTTTCTGTGATATTTAAGCAATAAATTCCTCTTAGATGTATGAAAGGGAGAAAATAAAGAAAAGAGAATAAATATCTGTCATGTATAGATCACAAGTTTATTCAATTATTAATATGAAACGAAAAAAAAGAATCAAGCTCGCAAAGTCTGACACAAGGACTGCAACTTTACTTCATACAAGTATCGAAAAATTATACATATCAGATATTTTCAGCACAGTTTTTGTAAAGGATAATAAAGTTCCATGAGATACTGATGATACCGCTTTTCCAGCTGGACCATCTGCAGGAGCATCTAAGACAAGCACTCCACTGAGTCCAAGTTGTTCGACTGATTGATCTGGTGCAAATTTGATCCCTAATATAGGTCTTGTAACTTTACCAAATTTCACAAGTTGTTCAACTATACCGCTGACCTGAAAAGGTTTGAGAGGAAAGTAAAATTCATTTTCGATATTTCACCACTTCTGGTCTGCATAAATACTAGTAGAGTGCATATTGCAATCACTCACTGTATCAACAGGAATTGAAAAACCAACACCAGAAGATGCTCCTGATGGAGAATATATCGCTGTATTTACACCTATCAAGCTTCCTGAGCTATCAAGAAGTGGACCGCCACTATTACCAGGATTAATGGCGGCATCCGTCTGGATAACATCCTGTATAGGGCGTCCAGTGGCAGCAGAGCTGATTTCTCTGCGTAGTCCACTGCAGATAAAAAAGGAAAAGGTCCAATTTAATACCAACTGGATATAAAATTCAGATATGAACATATGTGAAATACTTGGTACTTTACATGCAAACTAATTGTCATGTTGAGGTTTATGAGTCTATCACGAAAGAGAAAAAATGACTACCACTATTTACTTGTATGATTCACTTCCAGATTCATTGACAAGAATCTCCAACTAAACAAAAAAGAAAACCAATGCTGACCTGATAACACCAGTAGTTAGTGTGTGATCCAGGCCAAACTGCAAATACAATGTAATAACAAGAAGAAATCAGCGGCTTAAGTTGCTGAAACTGACAATTAGATGATGATCATAATAAGAAGAAAATATGCTCTTGATTCGTCTAGAGATTTGACAAGTAAATATCATTGTTTAACAGAGATAGCATTTCATGCAGGTTAGTTATACAAATTTCTAGCAACAGTTAACATATTTCACTTTTGATGATACACCCAATAATCAATAACACCTAAGTGCTCTAAAAAAATCAAAGTGCAAAAGACAAAGAATGAAGAAAGCCTAGAAACCTCTTCATGCATCAATAAGAATTCCACAAAAAGATACTTTAGCCTGTAGATACATCACTTCTATTATGACAATGATAAATTTCATTAGAGCATCTCCTATTACCGGTAGAGCCATTTCTTTGGAAGTATTCTTAATGCACTGCAATTAGCACCTAACGTTTTTCATTGTTGAGAAGTCCCTCGAGAGTTTATTGATGTAACAGAGTCTAGTTAGTTTAAAAAATCTTAATAGTTATAACTATGAGATATTTTGTTTTCCTTTTTTATCTTAAGAAGATTATTTGTTATTTTAAATCTTTTACTTGGAGTCAAACTCTTTTGTAAAACTCTATATAAGAGTTATTTGGGTATGAATAAAATCATACTTTGAATATTTTCTCAATTGAACTTTGTGTTCTTTTATCATGTGGATTCACAATGCCTTTGGTAGATTCCGAACAATTCTGGTAGATTTCAGAGTGACTAAGTAATTATTTTTCTTATCAAATTGAATCAAAGCACTTGCAAATCGACATCGTTGAACAATCAATTATAGATCTTACTCCTCAAAAGCAAGATGATACAATATTAAGAAGATCGACTAGGATAAAGGTCAATAATATCTAGTGATTATTTTGTTTATTTACAAGAAACGGATTTTTGACGTTGGAGCCGTAAATGATCCTGAAATGATTTCACAAGAAATGAAATGTAGAGAATCTAAGTTATGGTCCGATGCTATGAAAGAAGAGATGAATTCTATGACATTAAATAAAGTATGGGATCTCGTCGAGTTGCCTAAAGGCTCCAAAGCCATTGAATGTAAATGGATCTTTAAAACTAAAAAAAAGATTCATTGGTCAGTTTAAAAAATAGAGGTAAAAATTCATGGTTCAAAATTATGTAAATTTTTTGTCTATTACAATATTTCGTTTCGTTTATTTCGGTATGTTATATAATATTTATTCAATAACTAAAATTTTTTAGGTGCACAATTCTCTGAATTCGGTGGCGAATATTTAATTGCATGATTTAGCATGGGTCCCAATCAACATGTTACAACTTGTCCTGTCTATTTTGTTATCGGATATAAGTTTCACACATTTATTACAATGCTTCTTTTACATAATTTTTTTCTAAAATTAATAAGCTTATTTTGTCTACATTTTTTAATATATAAACTAATATGATTCTTTTTACAAATCTTTTCTTTCAAAAAAGGAAGGAAAAAACTACTTCATCACGTTCACTCAAGATATTTGAGAGACGTTCGAGGACATCGATCGATGAAGAGTCAATAGAAGGAGTTCCACCATCCCCATCTATTGCCAATGTTGAAACTCAATTTTCAGAATCCGCACAAGATGATAAAACACATTTGGAACCTAATGAACATAAGGGGAAAGTATTTGGTCTCATTTTGAATTTAGACATCATATGCATATTTATCACTGATTAACCTATGTTGCATAGGTACAGTACCGGTACCCAATATGGGTACGGGGTATGTCGATTTTTAGAAAAACTAGAGTACGGGTACGCTAATATATATATAATAATATTAAAATAATTTTATAAAACAATAAAATTAATAATTATATATGCAACACTTTTATCTTAATTTTCCATTATTCTTTTTCAAATCTATGTATAAAAGTAGAAAAGACATGTGACCGACCTCATCTACTTCAATAAAGAAATATAATATATTTCTTGTAAATAGAGATGCCCCACTAAAAGAAGAAAAGTAATAATTAAAAACTCTAATATGTCCATGTGTTTCTGCCATTTGCTGGGGTGCAGCTGTTTTTGGTGGTGGGGGATGTTGTTTTCTTTTTTATTAGTTTTTTTTCTGTTTTGTGTTATTTTCCTTGGACTGTGTAGTATTCCTCTTCGTGTTGCTCCAGGAAGGTAGCTTTCTTTGTTCTTTTCATTTCCTATCCCCTCGTCTTCTCCGGCTGCCTTTCCTTTTCTATTTTTCTTTTTTTTGCCTTTTTTCCTTCTCCCCGGATGTTCGAAGCAGAAAGTAAGAGAATGATTTCTATCCTCGATCTCATACTCAAAGTAAGAAAGTTTGTTATTCTATGTTTTTCTTTTTACTGTTCCTTCTTAGATGCTTGTGCTTCTCCCTTGCTGTGACCATCGTCGATCTGTTTTGCTTAAGCTAAAATTTTGATTTTGCATGCCCAAAAGAGTATCTGATGTAGCCATTTTTGGAAAATATTTATTTAATATGGGTACGCTCGGTTACGTACCTATGCAACATAGGATTTTGGAAAATATTTATTTAATAAAGGAGGAGGAGGATGACGATGACAAGGAGGGTCAAACGATTTCTCTCTAAATAATTTTGACATTGAAGATATGGGTGATGCATCTTATGTCATTGGCATTAAGATCCATAAGGATAGATCTCGTGGAATTTTGGGTCTACCACAAGAAACCTTGATTGATAAAATATTAGAGAGATGTCAGATGACAGATTGTTCACCAAGTGTTCCACCAATTCTTAAAGATAAGTTAAATTTAAACCAATGCCCTAAAAATAATCTAAAAAGGGAGCAAATGCAAAGTATCCCATATGCTTCAGTCATCAGTAGTCTTATGTATGCTCAAGCTTGCACAAGTCCCCACATTACTTTTGCGGTTGACATGTTGGGAAGATATCAAAGTAATCCAGGTTTAAACCACTATAGAGATGCAAAGAAGGTGATGAGGTACCTAAAGGGTACAAAAGATTACATTCTTATGTACAAATGAATCGACAAGCTAGAAGTGACAGGTTATGCAAATTCAGACTCTGCTAAATGTGTCGATTCACGAAAGTTGACATTATGATACATCTTTTGTTTGCTAACAGAGTCATAAGTTGGACGAGTGTCAAACAAAAATTGGTTGGTACTTTCACTACAGAGGCAGAGTTCGTATCTTGTTTTGAGGCAACCTCGCATGGACTATGATTGAAGAGTTTCATATCGAAGTTTAAAATTGTTGATTCTATATCTAAATCATGAAGATTTATAATGATAACTCAATTGTAGTCAAGGTAAATTCATTGACATTGAATATAGAGTTCTAAGGTGTCATGTCAAAAAGAAGAAAGTAGTCATTGAACATATTAGCACTAACTAATATTGTCACGATTCTTTTTATTTCTGCATAAAGAATAAAGACTGAATAAATGAAGGATTACAATAAAAATGGACCAAGTGGGAGAATGTAAGGAATTTTGTATTAAGAAACGATTCCTTATCTTTAATTTGGTGCATTCACTTTTCTTTCATCTTTTGATAACTTGAATAATCCTCATAAATGTGTTAAACATTTGTAAACATTTGTTTACAAACTTCATGGATTACATTTTCTTATGGTGGAAACATACGCTCTATGAATATATAGATCAATCATTATTTAGGGGAGTTCCAAAGCTTTCCAAATCAATTCCATATACCATCTACAAGATTTGGTTAAAGCGAAGGAGATTTCCTTAAGTATACACCTAAATTAATTAATTTATTCTTTAACCATCAATGGTTGGAGGTATAGTTTTATTCCGCATTTAATTATTGTTAATCATGATTAAGAAATTAATTATGTATTCTATCAAAGATTAAATGATAGATTCTTATATTTTTAATCCTGATTAATTTTATGTTTAAGAAATCTAATTTTGAATATATAAATTTCTAACAACTAGGACCTATAATACTTTGTGAGCAAACTACATTGCTGAATAAGATAGGAAAATTACTCACAGGATTTCCAATGGCGTACACTTTCTGACCCACAAGCAGATCTGCTGACACACCAACTGGTATGGGTTTCAACTTATCTTTTGGCGCATCAATATGCAAAACTGCGACATCCTTATCTTGGTCGAATCCAACAACTTTTGCTTCATATGTCGATTGATCCGAAAGTGTGACCCTAGATTTTGCAAGGAAATTCTAACTTTGAGTAGATATGTGGAGTATTGATATAAAGTAAAAGTTTAAGGTGAAGCCTCTTGAAGAATGTGATCACCGACAGATTGTGTTGGAGAAGGGTGATAAAGACACTTAAAACAAAAGCTAGAATCCATTCCTCAAAAGATAAAGTTCTCAGATAAAGCTAAATCTCTTTATAGTAATGTATCAGAGCAGAAGGTTAAAATCCAATTTCTCATCTTTTCATTTCGAATCAGTTTTCTGTCTCAAATAATCATTTGTTAAGTCAAGTAAAAGGTTCGATAAAGAACTAAAACCAAGCAAAAGAACAGATACGAAGGGCATATAGTGGAAGACGAGGTTTCCACAAACCGGAGATCCGACGCGCCGCGGATGACATGGTAATTGGTAACAATATGGCCGTCCTTGTCCCATACGAACCCCGACCCCGAACCCTGTGGCACCTCCAGCACGTCGAGCGTGAAGGCGTCCTGCCTGTTCCACAATGCAAACTTGTAAGCGCGTAGAATAAGCCAAGAAAAAAAAAGGGGGGAACGCCAAGGAAGAGACCGCAGACGCACTACCGGACGGCGAGGTTGGTGATGTAGACGACGGAAGGCGTGTTCTCCTTGAAGAGCCGGACGGTGGAGAGCTCGTCGGACTGTAGCTTCCGCGGCGTCGTCACGNGACGCACTACCGGACGGCGAGGTTGGTGATGTAGACGACGGAAGGCGTGTTCTCCTTGAAGAGCCGGACGGTGGAGAGCTCGTCGGACTGTAGCTTCCGCGGCGTCGTCACGACGAAGGCGGAGGCCGCGCCGACGTCGGAGAGGAGGATCGAGGCGGAGAGCGCCATCGAGGTGATGCAGACTAAAAGAGAGTCGAGGACCGGAGACGAGGGCATCCTGCTGCTGCTGCCGCTGCTGCAGCTACCACCGCGCAGCAATATCGCCGGCGACGATCTGTTTTCGGAAGCGAGCACTAGGAGGATTCTGTGAGGGGGCCTGCGAGCGGAGCCGTGGGTCCTTGGAGCTCGCAGCTGGAGAGGGAGAGCGGAATGGCGAGGAGATGAGAGAAGGAAAGAGGGGGGAAGTGGAGACGAAGCAGAAGCAGAAGCAGAAGAAGTTGCAGCGGTCGCCATTGTTACGGGTGGACAGAACAGTCGGCGGCGGCAACGGCGGCTGCCGCAAAATTTTAAACTAGTCGTTATGTGCTGTTGACAGATCTCACTCGGCTACTGCGATTGGTTCAGCTCCAGATTGCTCTGTTTCTAGACTTTTCTAACGATGCTACAAAAAAATGTAGGAACAATTGTTTGAACAAATTACATTAAAAAAAAGTGAATGCCGTGTCGACTCACAACTCGTGAAAAATGTGTGCACGGTCATTTCTTTTATTATAACAACATCTGAATCGATAAAAAAAAGGTCTTGCATTTTTAGTTGATCGCGGTCTCCTTTTTAATCGTTAGAGGAATGTTTGATTAGTAAAATGAAGAATAATTCGAATATTTAAAAACAATATCGAAACTAAAATAGAATAAGAATAAATTTCTTTTTTTTATGAAATTTGCCTAAAAATAATAAACTTATTTTTTTAATCATTATAAAGAAATATCTATTCTTGTCATTTAGTATGAATATGAATAACACTATTTCACTATTTTTTTACCTTTTCAATCATTTTTCATTTTCTTACTAATATTTTATCTTATTCATTTTTCATCCAAACATAATAAGCTTTCTTCATTCTTGAATAACACAAAGAACAATAAAACTAGTTGAATAATAATTCTTATATCTTGGATATAAGACAATGTGTTTGTTCAGTTCTTAAAAATGGAATTAAATGTTGATAAGTTCTCAACATGCCAAAACACAGTTATTGTAATGTGACCAGCCGTGATCACTGTGATCACGGCCGTGATGGTCACACCAGCCGTGATTCCTAAGATCACGGTCGTGATGGAGACCATCGCGCGCGGACGCGCCGTGAAAGGAATGGCGACACCGAGACGCAGATGTCGCATGAGCTGCCTGCGACGATGCGGAGATTAAATGCACGTGCATCGTGCATTTGAATAGGTGTCTTCCAATTACGGCAAGGAGCGTGGATGACCTCCAATAGAGCGTGTCGTGAGCGCGCGTAATGACCGCACATTGAAGGGGGCGGAGTGCTATGGGCGAGCGGCCTAAAGGACATGGGCGTGTGCTAGGATCCCCCAATCCGACTTGACGTAACCTTCCATCTCCCAATCTCATTCATCAATTGGTATTAGAGCGTCGACGAATCGATCCACTGACGCTTCCTATGCACACGCCCATTGAGCGATTCCCCGTCTTCTCCGTGCTTCGCAATTGTCTTTAGTCGAAACCCCGAACCTTCCTGCACCACTCCTGCTGCAAACGAATGCACCTTTCGCGCCAACGATCGGTGTCCTAGCGACTGGTGTTGCAGACGGCGAGAAGCATCCACGCGCACTCGAGCGAAATTGACTGGCCAAAGGTCTTCGCACACATCCTCCAACTTCTTCCGCACCGTCGAACTCGCCAAACGACCGACGAATCGCCTCCGATGATATTCCCCTATTTTCACTCGTGGTGAACGGTACACACGTCTAACGAAGAAGATGAACAGTGTTCTTCTCCCGCCTTTGATCAGATATGTTCGTTTTCACTTCCGTTTTTTATCTGCGTCGTTGTTTACATTGTAGGATCTAGAATGACACCAAGAGAGGGGGTGAATTGGTATATTAAA
>LTAE01008320.1:6686-20790 GCA_001647135.1 Pontederia paniculata | reverse complement strand
GGGTGGAGACATTGATAGTAGAAGATCTACTAGTGAATATGTTTTTACATTGTGTGGTGTTGCAATAAGTTGGATGAGTAAGAGGCAAAGTGTGGTAGCACTCTCTTCTACAGAAACTGAATATAGGGCTCTTACACATGCTGGAAAAGAAGTCATATGGCTACGGCGGTTGTGCTTGGAGCTCGGATTTGAGCAAGGTGCCATAGAGGTGAGATGTGATAATCAAGGGGCTATTCAGTTAGCTAAGAATCCTGCATTTCATTCACGCATAAAGCACATTGATATACAATATCACTTCATCAGAAAAAAAGGTGGAAAAGAAAGAGGTTCATCTTGTAAAAGTTGATACAACAGTGAATAGTTCTGCCTTTCTTACTAAAGCAGTTACAGGTGCAAAGTTTGACTGGTGTTCTACTGTTGTTAGATTGAAGAAGAATGTTGCTGCCAAAGCTCTCATCGCAGTGAAGTATCCACCAAGTGGGAGAATGTTGGAGTTGGCGAATACTTCAGAGCCTCTTGTTTCTCACACCGGGTATGTCCACGTAAGCTTAGGGGAACTGGAGTATTACCCAATGACATCTAACCCCTACGCGCAAAAAGAAGGGTTCGGGGGGCAGCACCCCTTGATGGGGGTTCCGCTGTTTGGTCGGTGCGGATTAAGAGATTTTCTATTTGTTAGGGTTTTGGACTCATATATATATATTGCTCTTATTTCAGACTTGATGTTGAGCGGTTGTAACGAAAAATAATATAGTGAATTATCTTTGCAGGACGTAGCCCTAACAAAAGGGTGAACTTGGGTAAATATGCGTGTGTTCTTTATTTTTCTGCATTTTTCTCTTTGTGACCTTCTACTTGTTCTCGAATTTTCTCATGAAGATGTGATGGAAGATCTAATAGTTTTTATCATAAAGCTCTTTCAATCTAGTCGAGAGTACGAGCAATCGAGCATGACATGTACATAAAAAACATACAACAAATGTAGAGAACATATTAGCAACAAAAAACATGCATATATTGTTCATATCATCATCAATAAAGCATTAAAACTTTTAACAATAGATAAAGTTCCTCAAGTTCGTCAAATTAACTTTACGCCATGGAGGCAAGTAGTCTCAAGCATTTCCTTCTCCCAGCCATGACCACAGGACCATGATTTCTATACGTAGTTCGTTCTAAGGAAGGGCCACTGATGGAGAGCTGCAGCTGGAAGCTTAGTTTCAAAGGTAGTGCATGAACCTTACAACCTGGGAGCAGGACGGTTCATGTCTGCCTCTGTCACTATGTGTCTGCGTGTGATCTCCTTGAGCGAGGTGCAGCCGCTCAGCGCCATGGTGAGCTCGAACTCTTCACGCAGCATCTGCAGCACCTTCCTCACGCCGGCCTCTCCTTCGGCCGCCAAAGAGAACACCACCGGCCTTCCAATCTGCATCCATTTAAGGCACCTTGTTATACAAATCAGTAGTGGAGGTGCATATTGAAGTTGCAGCAGTTGCATGCCATTGCATGCATGCATGATCAGAATGTAACCAGGAGCTTACAAATATTCCAGAGGCACCAAGAGCTAAAGCCTTGAACACATCCGTGCCGCGGCGGACACCGCCGTCCAGGAAGACGGGAATGCGGCCTTGTGCAGCTTTCACGACCTAATTGGAGTTGTAACATTTCATGTCAGAATTGGAGAAGTTAAAGATAACAGGTCAGGTACAAGAAGCAACAACCTCTTCCAGAGCACTGATGGTGGCCGGAACGTAGTCGAGCTGACGAGCTCCGTGGTTGGAGACGATAATGCCAGCTGCACCCGATTGCACGGCCATCCTTGCTGCAGTTCGGAGTTGAGGTTATTAGGATGATGGCCATCTATCTGATGCAATTGAGAAGGGAATCTTTACAGGAAGTTGGATGCTTACCGTCCTCTGCAGTGAGAACTCCTTTCACCAGAATTGGCATAGTTGTGATTGTCTGCAGCCACTTGACATCCTGCCGGGATCAAAACAAAGTGAAATCAGAATTCTTTTGAACAATGCAGGTCCTTGCTCAACACTACAATGAAAAGGAATCCCTGCTGCAAAGTAATCATAACTTGTTTTCTGATTAACTATGACTATGTGATCAGGAAAACTTGCAATCAGAGGAGTATCATCTGAAGACAGGTAAACAAGTCTCACACAGTACTAGATTTATACTAATAACTGAGTAAATTATATAAGCATTTCAGCATGATTGCAAATTTGCATGGCCATATTGTTCTCTAAAAGTTTCTCAGACAATGCAGAAAGAGAAACTGTAACATAGCATACCTTCCAGCTCAATGTTCGATCAATTTGACCGGCAACGTATGAAGCCAGGCCAGAATCATTAGCCTGCAATGTGCCTCAGATACATTAGAGAGGATGCGACAGCATTACACATTTTGAATGGATATGGAATCATGATACTCACCTGGTCCATCTTGCCAAGGTCCAGACCCTCAAAGTTTTTTAGTGTCAAATTTGGTGGCAAAACAAACCTGTAGAATAGTACAAGATAAATTTTCATTCTCCAATCTGACAAACACCATTCAGGATACGAGAAACTATGATTTAAACATCTATCAAGTTCAAGTTGAATATATTGGTCACTCATTGACTTCAATAGTGCTACGAAACTCGCATAAATTCGATAAAAAAATTCAGATTATAAGGAATGATTATCGGCTACTTTATTAGCATTATCATGAGTTCTTTTCTTCTATAGAAGTTCTGAAACAATCTGCCAAAAGCTTAACTGTCTCATTAAAGTAAATTGCACTTTGATACCCTTGGTTTCATTAACATATATGCTAGTAAACAGATAAGTTGTTGGAAGTAAAACTGGGTAATTTGTGGTTACCTGTTCTTGATATCTGCCTCTCTCCGACCAAGTCTTGGAGTATCGACCGTCAGTGCTATTGCCTTGAAACCAGCCCTTTCAGCTCTTCTGACAAGCTGTGCCACAACATTCCTATCTCTGTATACCTACAGGGAAAAGATGGATGATGAGAAGATGCAGAAGGATATTAATCAAAATCCAAATGCCACAATATGATGATCAGTTGATTAAACAAGGATAATATAATAATTACATAGAGTTGGAAGAATCGAATTCCGGGGCCAGTTGAAGCAACCTCTTCAACACTTGAAGTAGCCCATGATGACAGTGTCTACATAAAACACAAGAGATTGTTAAGTGTCCAATAGATTGCTCTGTAAAAAGGAAGCAACAATTAGCTGTTTTCATACTTTAGTGGAGCCTTTACTTGTGAAAGATTTCTCCAAATCAAAAGACTTCATAACTTTTTGAGACCAAATCACTTTAAATTTAATGCATTAAAAGTTTGGGACAATGACAAACCATAATGGTGCCAGCTGCTGATGATGCTCTTGCAGTTGCCAATTCTCCTGGAATTAAATGTGATGAAATATCAGATGGTCATCCATAAGACCAAAATCATTCAACAACAACTTGATATGGTATCGGTACAGTAACATAAGATCGGCAAAGTCCAATATCAATTCATACCTTCAGGGTGGGCCATCTTCTGCATAGCAGTTGGAGCAACCATAATTGGCATTGAAATCTTAAATCCCAATACAGTTGTGGTCATATCAATCTTGGAGACATCAATGAGTATCCGCGGGCGGAATCTAGAGCATAATAAACAAGGTCAATTATCACGAGCACCAAAGTAATTTCAGTGGATGATAAGAGAAATTTAGGCTATACATCTAGCAATCATCTTACTTTGTATAATGATGTATTTCTTATGTGAAATAACAGATATAAATTTGTATTGCAAGTGCTTAGTAGAACAGAAGTTCTGTACTAAAATGTTAAAGTATATGAACACTTATTTCCTATAGGAACCAATATGACATAGTCTAATTCACATAACCCTCAGATCATACTATCTTAACTTTGATTCTGAAAGTTGAGCACTATAAGAACATAACAAGATATGAAATAAAATCAAACAAGTCATGAAAGCACAAGAAATAACAGCATCAGTATCCAAAAGAAAACAGATGACATAGAGAACAGATCAAGGTACATACAGAATCCTTGAAAAAGCATCCCTGTTCTCCTTCAAGGTCCACTGGTCCTCCGCGCCGGAGGCGTAGTAGTCGTAAACCATCTTGGGCAGCCTCTGCTTGGCAATGGCATCGTACTCGGTGACATTGGTGATCTCCATGTCTCAAAAACCTCAGCTAATCTGTGACCAAAAGAAACAGATGATCACACACAGAATTATGCCACATATCAGAATGCTTATGCTCTACAAGAAACAAAGCACTACTGAAGCTTCAACTTACATGCACTAAACACAAAGCCTCAAGCAAACACAGGAGGAACTATTCAAATGGTCAAGCAAACAGTGAAGAAAGGAGCCAACCTTAATCCCAGAGAGCAGGAGAACGAATGGAGCTGGGCTTCAGAAGTGGGGGATGGGGGTATGGCTTTTGTGGATTGTAGCACTGGTAAAAACCATGGAAATATGAGACCATGGTTCATTTGTTTGTTTGCTGGAGAGACGTAGGTGGCTGTGCTTGGTGACAGAGAGTGTGGCAAGGTGCTGTGCTGATGATGCTGATGATGATGAGGGCGTAATCCATGGGAGCGAGTTGCAGTTACTTTTGCTTCGGATTAGCTTTTCGAGGTTGGAATGGAGAAGTGCATCTCCAACACTGCTTTCTGATCCACAGACGTCAGCGGCCCCCCCTGCAGCATGCAGTTTTCCACAGGCCAAAAATAAATAAATACATGTAGTGCAAAGTTTCCTGTTTATCCATTCCATTGCCATCACAAGAAAGGACTCATCACCTCACATGCCATTAGAGACCACAAATATGTTGCAAACTTTTTCCTTCTTCTTTAATTGTATAACAATAATATGGGTTAGAAAATGTGTAGCACACTTTTAATATAGCGCATTAAAAAATAATTATTTATGTACAAAATATTTTTATCAATATTTATTTATACAAAAAATATTGACATTTTATTTACAACTGCACTACATATTCTTTTTTGAGTTATTTCCTCTAACATCTCATGTACTATAATTTTTTTTGTGAATAACTCCAAACTATAATTTTATCGATTTTAGTCTTTAAATTATTTTCGCTTCGAATTTTAGTCCTTTGTCAATTTTTTGTTAAAGTTAATTTTTCAGATATATTAAATGACACTTGTACTCTTACGTGAAAGTTTAAAATATTATTTATTTTTTATTATTTATTAGTTTAAAGCACTTATATCTTTTTGCTAATCATTTATTAGATCAACAAAATAAGCAATAAAAGATAAAAATTGTTTTAAACTTTAACATAATGGTACAAATATCAGATAAAAATTTAACTTTAACAGAAAAAATAATAAAATCAAACGTTAGGACTAAAATGTCGAAGAGGGAATAGTTTAGAGACTAAAATTTGTAAAATTATAGTTTAAGGTTATTCGTGAAAAAAAGTTATAATACATGAGATGTTAGCCGAAATAATCTTTCTTTGTTTTCATAATAATAAATCAAGGGCTTCTATGCACATAACCATTAAAGTTCTGGATTAATTAACTCAACAAGATTATAAACCACCTATAAGTACATATTTGTAGATGAGTTTTTCATGTAAAGAATTCTAAAATTTCAAAGATGATTAAGTTCCATTATTGGTCCAAGTGAATGACAGTGATATGAGATGTTCAAGATAATTATTTGGTTGGAGCAGAGACAGTTGACATGTGGGTGGCAAAGAGAGGCCTTCTTATCATCATTTTGTGTGGCGTTTCCATCCTTTTGTTTGGCCACAGAAACCTTCCAAATATATATATAAATAGCAGTGCCGATGCACATATACATGAGGAGGCATTGCAAGGGGAACAAGGTGTGCTTATTTTTTGCCATTTCTTCATGGCATCCTTGTGGTGATCAGAAAGAAAGAAAGTAACTGCAAAGATCAAAGCATCACCGTTTGATGTTATAAATCCAATTTTTCACTTCAAAAGAGAATTAAGAAAATGAATAAAAAACAAATTCGTGTTGAAAAATATACTCCCACTATCTTATAATCATGTTCTTAAATCTATCTTTTTAATACAAGTGATGTGGTATGCCGATCATATTCCATCATAAAAATTGGAAAAAAAAAACTGAAATAGGAGTAATATTGTTAAATCATAATGGGGTATGGCCTTACATGTGGGCTGGGCCCATAAACTATTTGGGCTATCTACGTGAGTCGGTCGGGCAAATCACCTTTGAGTCACATTTGGCACACTTTTTGGGCTCCTTGTATATACCACAACATGGGCCATCATATTTTATTTAATGTTCATAAATAATTCACGGACGATATAAATATGTGCACAAATATTCTTCCAATAATAATAATAATAATAATAATAATAATAATAATAATAATAATAATAATAATAATAATAATAATAATAATAATAATAATAATAATAATGTAAATAGTTTAAATAATTTCTAAATGGAATCTTAATTTAACTTTAGCTTTATATTTTTTTCGTTAAGTAGAATTCAATCTCATTTCTAAATCCAGAAACAATTATTTCTTAATTAACTCATGCACTGAGCGCTATTGTCTAAATTCGGGAAAAAAAGTCTCGCATTATTCCAACTGTAAAAAAAAGATTCGAACTTGGAATAGGATTTTATTTTCTTTAGGATTCAAAAATAAAACTTAAACAATACGTTAAGAATAGAATCCTGTGTAAAATATAGGATGTGAAATATTCTCCGAAAGTTGTGAAAATAATCCTCTTCCAGTTTAGGATATATTTGGCATGATATTCAACAACTACTTTTAAACATTTTATGTCTCACATAAAACGCTTATGTTTGAGTTCAAAAAATCTCCATCCGTTTGGATGCCAAAGAGACACTTAATAAAAGGCATGCAGCTGATATCTACTCCTTATCACTATGCTTGAATTTCTTTTTTGCTTGAAATAAGTGCAGAACTTATTAAAATTAAGAAATTATAAAAGTCGTCATAATACAGTTCCATAATTTTTTTAACTGCGTACATTATGATGATAATAAAACTTTCCATACATAGCTGCTTGGTTGAATTTTATAATAATAATAATAATAATAATAATAATAATAATAATAATAATAATAATAATAATAATAATAATGTTTATTTATCAATATATTAAAGATTAAGACTGGTCAAGCAACATATAGTATCCATTATATTTCATGTTTAACTCATAAACTAATTATTTGAAAATATTTTGAGATGAGATCGACACTTTTATAATATGATTAATTATTTTAAAAAAAATCAGGATGAGATCGACACTCCATAATATAATTTATCAATATGTCAATACAATAGTCTTCAATAAATCAATTGCGATTATAATCGATAATTATCAATTTTAAAATTTAATTTACTATTGTACATGTAATAACACTTTTAGATAAGGTTTATTTAATTTCTCGATGCTCGCTCAGCAAATATGTTTACTTAGTAGGTGCATTAAATGTTAATTATAATGATAATGATGATATATGCATGCTCATTCATCTTTTAGTCATAATCTAAGACTCATTAATATATATGAACATAAGAAAAAAAGTAATTCATGTTCAAAATAATAATTCTAAAAATCAAATCCGGAGCAAGACTTTCAACCTGCACAGGAGCCATTCAAACTTCTTGCTCCGCAAGGGGTAATTGCATTATTCAAAAACTTGAAAGACGATTGAAAGGGAGCAGTGAGATGTGAGATTTTAAAATTTTTGTGGAAGCTCCCTTGGAAGCATTAAACGGCACTAGATTTGCAATCACCCAGAAGGGATTATCATGGTTTTTTGCGTCGATAAAAAGTATATCTTTTATTACGGTTGTCTATTATATATGTCTACTACTTGCCCATTTAACATGAAGCATTGCAGTGATCCTGATCTAGTTTCCAAATGTTGATACTACTTCAGTTTGTTGAAAGTTTTACACCACTTATTCATTAATCCATGGTTTCATTTATGAATAATCCAATGGAGTCTTATTGTCCCATTGCCCTTTAGCAACAGCCAACGTGGGTGAAGTGTCTGCTAAGAGGTCCACCATGCAACTTGAATCACAGATATTGCCTCCAAAATTTGTAGGAATGAGCAGGCACATGCACTAATGCTATTAGAAGCAATGTAATCAGAGTCGAACCATATATCAATCCGAAGAAGCATCTGGGTTAAGTTTAATCGACCGAATCGATTAAATAGGACGATTGAACTGGATATTATTAAAAAAAAATTAAATTAAAATATGATTATAATTTACATAAAGAATCGCAAATAAGTAATTAAATATGAAAAAAAATTAAATTTATTTTCATAAGTTATGATCAATTAATATTTTATTTGATACAAAAAATATTAATAAAAAAATATCTTAAATAATTACTCATTCAAACACAAATATCAATTAATTTTTTTATAATTAAAAAGAAAAAGAAAAAAATAAAAAATATTTAAAAGTCTTTGAATTATAACTTTTCTTCGTGGTCTAGTTACTTTCCAAGCTCACTTCCCTCTTTTCATTTCATTTTTTCTTTTTTTTTCAAACCGATCAATTCATTAAAATGATCGGTTCAGGCGATTCAACTTTTTATTTTTTTCAGTTCTAAACTGATTTTGACCGATTCCGACCGATCTAACGCTCGATTTTTCTATCGAATCAGGACCGGACTAAGCCCCAATCGAATAGTCTGATCCTGTCCAATTCTGACAACATGGGTTAGAAGGCTTATGGATGAGCACAGTGACCCGTCCACATATTTGATGATGTTCATTCTTCTGCTTGTTCTGAAATAGAACTGTCTACATCTTAGAGGCTCCCAGAAAGCAATCAGACAAGAAAAACATAGGTCAGATTTAGTTATGTGGAATTTTATCAAGAGGTCCCTTCCAGCTGTGTATGCAAAGTGTGCACTCCTCATTCTTGCAATTATGTTACCGTTATCGATTCCTTTTGAATCTTCAGTTCAAACCTCCATCAGGATCTGGTCTATCCTGATTGAATTGTGAACCTACCACTCAAAATACAGTAAGGAAATCTGGAAGACTTTTTTTTTGCTATTTAAATTGTATAAACATAAATCTGACAATCTTGGCTATATGAGGTGAAAACCTGAGCAGTGGTGCTTTGTGCAAAATGTATCTGATGCTCTGCTGTATCTTTTGTAGAATGAAAACGCCCTTTTATTTGGTTGCTCCACTGCTCTGCATCAATTGCCCGAGGAAGACAGAGGCGCACCCACTAGCTATTTTTCACTATGTTATTTGTAGAATTGAGAACATGAAACTGCACGTACGTTGGCAATGCTCTAAAATAAATAGAACATACTATTAAGAGAGGCTGATGCCCCAGATTTAAGTTGCAAACGCAAAACATATCTTGAACGATCCACATCCATACCATGACTTTGTTACATTTTATACATGCATGTGGATTAAGTAAAACCTCTAGTGACCGTCGCCCCAAACATTATCCCACTGTCCGTTGCCGGCAGCTTTGGGGCCCTCGAGGAAATGCGGACCACGCCCGGAAGGGCCGGGGAGCTCACCAGGCCCTGGTGGTACCTGCTTTCTGGATTTTGTTTTGATTCCTAGGATTCTTAGAACAAACCTTGCCAGTTCACCGTATAACATACCAGAACGATCGAAGAGCTGCAAGAAATAAGAATCATAAAAACAGATTACACATTATGGTTCATAGACCAAAAAACAATTGGACCAGGAGGGGAAATTAACCTGAAGGAGAGCTGACATGAACATGTGGAATGCCTGGGTATTCTGGTCGATTAGGATTGAGATGCGACCAAAGAAGTTGACAACTCCTTGCATCTGCCAAAAGAAGTGTTTACACTGATTAAACCAGTTTTTTTGCTATTCAGACTAGATGACAGAAAAACCTAAAGATAATAGCATATCCAGCACATCAAATTAGATGCAAACAAAAAGGAAAAAAACTATATTGAAGTAGAAACAAATTATGGAAGATACTAAAAAAGGATTATAGGGACACTAATTAGCTTAACGTCTTGCATCTAGTTTAATGCCAAAAAAACAAGTACAAACATAGACACGAGCCTAGTGCTTTGCGTGAAATCCTTTTACTAAAAAAAAAATCAACATTTACTGCACAAGACAAGTACAAAAGAATACTATTTGAGGCAACAAAATATGAACAACACGAATGAAAGAGATCTGCAAATAAAAAGGAAGATCTACTTTGAAACAAAAAGTACTTTGAAACATAATAGAAAATATCATAGGGATAACAATTACCAAAACACTTGGGGAACAACGCCTAATGTTTTGGATCATTTGCTTTCACTACAAAAGGTTCAATTTTAATGCACTCAACGAGAGCAAAGGATACTAAGAACATGTACTTGAGACCAAAAAATCTAAAGACATCTTACCACACGAATGAAAGATATCCAAAATCCTGGAGGTTGTGAAGGAGGACCATACGGATTATTTGGATCTTGGTCACCATATGGGCCTCCCATACCCATCCCATAACCTCCCATCGGTCCACCAAATCTGTTACCATACATGCCACCACCATACATACTATTACCATACATGCCACCGCCATACATACTATTATTACCATAAAGACCACCGCCATACGTCCCACCTAACCCCCCATATGAACCGTACATGCTTGAACCATAACCTGTATTGTAATTCGTATTGGATCCATAACCTGCATCGAACATGAGGATTAAAACCTGAGGAACCAGTTGTGAAATTTACAGCATAGGAAGTACCTCCATAACTAGTTCCATAGTTTTGTTGCCAAGGCCTTTGAGGTACAGTCCTTGAAAGAGCAGGATTTCCACTTGCAGTCAGGCTCCTGTCGGTGCTTGCAACAATTTCACCTGGTTTTGCTGTTCCAGATGCTTCTACAACATCACTTGTGTTTCCAGCAGATGGAGGCTTAAAAGGTGTAGGACCAGAAGAAGCTCCAGCTTGCTCCCAAGGTTTCCGAGGTGGATTAGCACCTGAAGTAAACAATCCATAACAATAGGGATACCAACAAACCCAGAATCAGACCTTATTCCCAAAGTTGACATCCTTTATGAGCAAGAAGAGAAAATTTAAAAAAAGAAAAAAGAAAAAAAAGAAGATGAGAAACAAATATGTGTGTCCCTTCATGGCAGAACTTTGTGAAACAGTTGGCATAGACGAAATGAAAACCCCGAATGTCTATTTGCTCATTAAAAGGTTAGATAATCCTAAGCGATATCATTTTGTGCTATGCATACACATCAAAAGTTTCTTTTTCTCCTTATCATAGTGGAAGAAAGAGTAGATTCCTCACAAGTGACATGCCAAAGAGCTGTTCGGCATTGTGTTGTAGAAAGATAAGTTGGCTTATGATAAGTGATCATAGTGGATTAAAGTTTGAGCAACCAAGCAAACCTCAAACTCAGTTCAAATATTAATCAAGTTTCCGGCAAGCTATATAGTTTAAGCCAAGTTTAACAGCTCAACTGATATACAGATAGCATGGTTTGACTCGAGAAGGTGAAACCATAGCAGGCAGACACAAATACCATCCAACCCATTCAGTATAATTTATATTAAACTGAATAATTGAGTCAAGTAAATGATCACCCTTAATGGCAGTGTATAGGAAAAAAAAACAACTTTTTTTCTCTTTCTTTAACAGAAGTATATTTATATATTGCATGACCTTTACCCTTCTCCAACTATCCCACACAACAGAACAGCACGAAGTTTTATTACTAAAAAATGCCCTGATCTCATCAACTAACACAGTCGCAAACAGAATCTTGTTAAGTAGGTATGCTTATTGATGATACACAAAACCTTCCATGTAAAGATAAAAATGAAATGAAGCTATATGAACATAAAAATAAAGTGTCAACCTATATACACATCATCATGAGGCAGATTAGCAGAAAAAAAGATACACCAGTTCTTCAGTAATAAGATGAAAAAACTGGAAACCTAAAACATTTATTCGTATACTTTAGAAAATGAACCTAGGACATGGATTGCAGGTAGCAATCAACAATAACCAATCCTGCTGCAAGAATTTATGTTTGATGTATTTCTTAAGCGCTATATATATATATATATATTATATGTATATATATATATATTCACTCTACAAATTGAATAGTTGTGATTAGTCTCTAAAGTGGATTAATTCATATCTAAAATATCGATATAAAATACTACATACAGAAGACCTCGTCAGTTCAGAACATCAGCTTGCTAGCAGGTAAATAAAAGGAAAATAAGTAACAAATAAAAATAAAAGCTTGACATCACCAACCCAAACAATCAAGTTTCTTAAATTAATCATTCCAATGGTCATCAATCAGATCCATCAGTGGATACTGTGCAAGATGTGCTTTTGCTGCGTCCGGATCGCAGATAACTCACAATACACGCACAAAAAATAACTCCTTTGTAAGAAACATCAGCAGATTATGTATGAAACATTGATCCTAAAATTGTGCGCATCTGTCGCCGAATCTACAGAATCCAAGCCAAAATAAGCAGTTCCCGTCCTAATTTCAACCCAAAATTACAAAATTTCCCCCTAAAAACAAGCCATCCGAAGACGCCAACAAAGATTGATCCCGCCCCCCACATCGACGTGCGAAACCTAATCGATCAAGACCCGTTGTGCTCAAATTCAATTAGAACCCCTCTAAAATCGGACGGAACAAAGCAAAAATTGAGGTCCCCCGATCGAAGAACAGCATACAAACCAAAACAAAACAGTAACGCGATCAAAGGAGGAGGAGGAGGAGGAGAATTCTTGCACGAACCTGGCGGCGGGGATTCCGACGACATCTCGACGACCACCGCGAGAAATCTACATGAACAAGTCGCCTCCCGCGTTAAGAAGGGGGAACGCGGAGCTCCGACTCGCCGTCTTCGTGCGCGTCCAGGAAAAAATAAAAATAAAGAATGAACGGAAGATAAGTCATCGAGGACTCGCGCATTTCGAATTTATCAGAATATTATTGCGCGAGACACGATAAATAAATAAATAATAATAATAATAAACGAATGAGTTTTCGATAAAAATATTATTAAACAATATAAATCAATTTAAATAAAAAATATTTACGATTTTATTTCAAAAGTTAATTTAATAATAAATTATTTATTATCAAAATAACTTTATGAAATTGAAATTTTATGCTATTTTTTTTATCCGTTCGGGGTTCGATGTCCAGGATTATAAGCACCTCACTAATCTGAAGTCGAGTTAAAGAGCAAAAATGATATTTTTTTTATCAAATCGATGACTTCGAAATTCGAACAATTATTAACTTTCGATTTCTAAATCCGAGATATATTCTTGCTAATTAAATGTGTCAACCGAATCTGGTTAAACTTTATGCTACTTAGCTAATAATAATAATAATAATGGGGTGGGTGGTGGCGGTGGCGTGTTGTTGATGGATGGACGGCTGTTAAGGGTTGCTTGGGGTTGATCGTACGGCGCAGATGGGAGAGGCAACGGGTTGGTAATATGGTGGGGGGGTTTCGGCGGTTGGGCTCGCGAATCGGCGTCCGGTGCGGCACATTGGATTCGATAGTTGACGAGTCATGGTGCGCGTCGCAGACGTCAGCGATTGCCTCATGCCATCCCCCACACACGAGCCACATATCAATAAGGGGTCGTTTCCCTTCCGGTAATCTTTGTAGATTACCGGTAATCTGAACTTAAAATTACCTGGGCCCACTAGATTACCTTGTTTACTTATTTTAATTCGTAGGCAATCTGGATTGTCTAGCAATGCAGATTGCCTATGAAGTGGTAATCCACATTACCTATGAGGGGGGTGTCTATCCAGATTACCACCCAAGTGGTAATCTTATTTATATTAGTTTCCTTATTCGTCCTTTTAAATCTTTCATAAATAAAATATAACACAATAATAAATCATCATATAATAATAACAAAATAATAATGATAATAATAATAAATAATATTATTATTATAAATTAATGATCATAATAAATATTATTTAAATAATATTATATTATTAT
>LTAE01008319.1:0-20797 GCA_001647135.1 Pontederia paniculata | reverse complement strand
GCGGTAATGTTGCGGGACCTCCTTGCTAGCTCTCCATGTTTCCTGCCTCTTCTTATTATTCCTCTTGGACAGAACCTTCTCAATGACAGAAACCCCACCTTCTGGTCTAAAGAATTAGAGTAAAGTTCAAGTTATAGCTTTTCCCTTTTCTTTTAAGTTTTTCCTCAACATTATTTTTTTGCATTTTTTGTAGACGCGAACAAACAAATAACATGGAACAAGTATAGGGGGTATACGAATTTATTCATGGATCAATGACATGTTACAACATTCGATGTTAATCTCATCAACTGATTGTTTTTTTCTTTCGAGAAACTCAACTGATTGTATAGGAGCACATTTGAACTTCCAAGGCTCAACTGATTGGTCTTGAACCAGAAGACGTCAGCGGTATGATTCATTTTCATTCCACTCTAGCATGTGTCCTACAGAGCCCCTTAATGGCTACAGATCTTGATATGACTCCCTATTGAAGTATGCATAAGCTTACCTATTGCAAAAAGACATTGCCATACTTTGTCAACCAAATTTGGCAAAAATCAAGTTTTGGTTTGTGACAAAATCATGATGTGCGCATGAAGAAAATATGTTTGCAGGTTGAACAGTATAAGCCCAAAGTTTCCATTAGAGATTTGAGGAAAGGACACATGAAAAAAAAACAAGACAAGATAGCTAATGCATCTGCGCCAGTAGATAGAAAGGGAATGATATGGGGTAAAGGAAAAAGTAGAGACTAAGAGTGAGAGAAGCTAGAGGGACACCAAAGAATGACTAAGACCAAGCTTACCTATTGCACAAAGACGATGCCATACTTTGCCGATCAAATTTGGCAAAAGGCAATCTTTGGCTCAAGATAATCATAATTTGCACATGAACAAAATATGCTTGCAAGTTGAACAGTATAAGCCCAAGGATGCCCTTTGAGATATGAAAAAAAGACACAAGAGAAAGAGACAAAACAACAAGTAAAGCATATGCACTAGTCTTCGCAAAGAAAAGGTATATGCGCCACTAGATAGAAAGAGAATGATTATGGGGTTAAAGAGAAAAAAGGTAGAGACTAAGAATGAGAGAGCTCAAGGGACCAAGAAAATAGTTTTTTAAGGTGCGAAAGAATGACTACAATCTTTGGGTAGCCATCCACTGTGTTGGAAAACTATAAGTTTTACAAGTGTAGAAACCAAAAATAAACTGCAAAAACCAGCAGCTATGAATGCAAAAAGACACAAACGTGCAGTTATTCAGCCAAAACAGCTCAAAATTACATCTCCTGCTCTCTAACAAAAAAGGAAGAGTGGTGTACAATGTTCTCAATGTAGACAAAAGAAAAGTAGTTATGGTCATCAAAATGCAAATAAAATCTTCTTTTCATGGCATCCACTCTTTTTTTCCTTTTCCACATAGATGGAGCCAAAATTTTTTTAGAAGTTAAAAGAATGATTACGAGATATCTTGTAGCATTCAACTATTACCATGAGGAAATGTACAAGTGTGCCCAAAAATGTATACAATCTTCAAAAAGTTATGGTGTACCCAAGAATATCTCTCCCCATTCTCTAATAAAAAGGAACAATGGCAAACAATATCCTTTGTTAACATCTAGATCTACCAAAAATGACATTGTTCCTTTTAATCCATATGGCCCAAAGGAAAGCAAATGGCATCGCACGTTGTTATCTCAACTTATACACGCACAAAGTCTGTTGTAGAACCACCGGCTCTAAAGTTGGCCCAAAAACTCTTTGGTCAGCAAATGATCTATTCGGTAATATCATGTTGCTTGTCGCATTTCTCTTCCCCACCGAGCATCAAAAAAATAGGTGACAAAGTCCCACATAGGCTGCCAAGTCTTTTTATTTCTTGAGAGGGATAGACCACCAGAGTTAGGGCTTTATTCGCGGCGCATGCCTCCTGAATTTTGCTTAATGACCAGCAACGACTCTCAAGATAAGACTTCTAATAACATTATTTTCATACGCATGTACGTAAGTAGGATTAATATGCAATAGTTTGAGTCATGTTAATTACACCCACTCTCATAAGTACCCACTCTCCCAGCATGATTCACTTGGTTAGTAACTACTCTGCAAAAATTATGTTGTGTACAAATGCCTCAAAAAAAAGGCATCCATGCAAATGCAGGGCAAGTAAATGTTTCCAATACCTCAATGCAACCAACTTGACAAAAGCTTATTTGTATAATTGCGTATAGAGGGTAACTTGGTGATCTTAATGGTAGCCTATAACTTAAAACTTCACCCAACCCTCCATTTTTTAATCCTAATCCCTCCATTTCTCTCCCATAAGTCATGTTCTTGTGCTCACTTCACCCATTCAAGTCATACCACCATCTTTTACAAGGGGATTTCTTCAAGGATAACAATGTTCTTGTTTCCAATGGCACTGAGACAGAGAAGTTGGTCTTCTTTTATTATTGTGCTCATTGGTTAAGTGTCAACAGTCAAGATCCCCCAAGGTTTTATCAAGGACTTCCTTGCCGTCATCATCCGTATACTAGTTTGAGGTTACAATGGAAACCACAGCAACAGACTTTGGATGTAGCTCATTTTATCTCAATTCTTTGCTAATAGAACTATCGGTTGGGTTATCATGCTGAATTGTAATGTTAGCTTGGTAGAGAGCAAATGAAGTCATGGTCAAAGGGATAAGGCAAATGCGAACAGAACCTGCTTATTACCAACATAGATAATGGAGCATGTATAGATATCCATGCTTGCTCTGATCATTGCCATCCCTAATACAAACTAGGAAGTGACTATTCATGCATTGCAACTGAGTCCTTGACAACCATGGAAACAACAAAGATCCACAGACTGATTATGGATGGGAATTGAGACAGCACCAAGCAATTCAAACATCGAGGGGGCACAATGATACCTACTAAAATGGTGGCCCTTGTTCCTAGCAGAGTCGCTGCGCAATGATACCAACCTGCGACACATGCCACGTGCCTCAAGAACAGTGCTGATTTCGTCTACATCAACAAGTCACCGTCCCCACATAGATACAGCAAAGGTCGTAATATAGTTTTGAGAGCGAAGTTGTAACACTGATTGGTGTCTTTTAATAACAGGCACGTATGTCGGAAATGTGGGGATAGTTGATTTGCTAAAGGATAACCTCTCAACTCTTAGGCAAGACAAGGTGGATGGAGGGGGCATTTTGTGATGACAGCTTCCAACCATCACACGTGATCCCATAGCAGTTGAGGCATCAGGTTTCAAGACCTATCAGAGGTTCAATGCAATACAATGACACCGGGTAGCCACACCATTAGTTCAAGCACGAGAGAGCCCACAAAGGTGGCAGTTGCACCAAGAGATACATCAACAAATTTATAACAACAGTAGTCTTGGGATGCACATTATTTAGACTCTTGTCCATTAGAATTAGTGTAATTGGTGGCAATAGTGATGGTCATTCGACCAAAAGTCAAACAACTAGAAAACAATATGTTATGGCGCCCTCTCAAAAAAGAAAAAAGATTGTTATGGCGACAGGTGCAATTACACAGCCCATGATCTCTAGGATATCTACAGCTTTGCAATTGAAATGCTATTATGATCTGTTGGGGATATGGAGTTTAAGGGAAGATGGAAAATTATAGGAAGTGTAAACTGAGGAAATGCATCTAGAACACTAAGGAAACAGAAATATATACCCATGTAGTCTCATACCCACCCTCAGTCCCTCACCCATGGACAACACATTTCTATTAGCGACTGAATCATCTTAAAAAGTAGGTTTATACGAGTTCTTCCAACAGGTGATATCAATTACTCTTGTTCCTAGAATAAATCCCAACTAATAGAAGGTTCATGGTTTCATACTGTCATTCATCCCCTTGACAGGAAATGAGATAGTTCAAGGAAAGATTTTGATTAGAATTATAACAAATAAATCAATGGTAAGTCCAGAAGCTGTTGTTAACTTTCTTTAGAGAAAATGACCACACAAGGAATGGAAAGATCACACAGCCCCTCAGAAACAGAGATGGGCTTCTGTTATGTCAGAGTTTGTGATAGCCTTTTAGTTCATACCACCTATGTGAACAATTCTCTGATGAATCAAGAATGCTCAACAGATAAGAGCAAACAAGAAAAATAATAATTAAAAGGAAAAAGAGAAAGTAGCATATGAATTTTTAAGCAAGTAATACATCTAAGAACATCACGCTAAGCTCAGAGCTAAAGTGAAAGTAAGCATCAGATTACATCCAAGCTTCTAATAGTGTCGCACATCACAATCTTAAATAGAAGTAGCGACCACAAAAACTTTCTTACTATGGCCGGGATACATACTTACTTAAATATATATTTCACTTAATTACCATAGAATATAGACCAGTTACGAATGTTCCAGAAACCTGACTAATTACTAAAGTAAAGGTTCCAAAACCCTCTAATGTATGTCATCCCTATAAGTCCCGTCTTTCGTTTCTTGATGGTGAAATAAGACCAAGGACATGAGCTTATTATCCTAGGTCAGAACAAGTTACCCCCCCCCCCCTCTTTTTTAACTTTACATCCCTGTGCTGCCCCATGGGAGGGGCATGGGGTGCAAAAAAGGAAAGAGAGGGATGGGTTTTCATCGCTTTAGGCACAGCGAGGCNCCCCCCCCCCCCTCTTTTTTAACTTTACATCCCTGTGCTGCCCCATGGGAGGGGCATGGGGTGCAAAAAAGGAAAGAGAGGGATGGGTTTTCATCGCTTTAGGCACAGCGAGGCCTCCCATTAGGAGGCCCACAAAACCGTCTATTAGTTCAGCGGTAGAGCGCACCCTTGATAATTGCTTCATTGTGCCTGGGCTGTGAGGATATGGTAATGCATCATTCCTTTACCAGTATATATACCTTTATGGGAAAAATCAATGTGCAGATATTATAGTTAATAAGAAAAAGGAATGCAGAAGCAGTTTTTTATTACATGTCTTGATCTTATTGTGTGAATAATACCAACAGAGTCTATCACATAAAAAAGAAAAGGTGAGAAGAATAACCTGCTCCTCTAGTGAAAGAAACTGACTCTCCTTCTCTCTAATATGCTCTTGCAGCTCATGAATTTGTTTAAGATGTTGTGCTCTTTCAGCTTCTGCATTATCACGTTCTCTTCTGCAAAATCGATAGTGAGATTAATGTTCACACCAACAAAATTTATCTTGTCATTAGCATGCAGCAACAACTTCAAGAACTCACTCATCAATCATGATGAGATCATCAGGGTGACATTAATATGAGACATTTATGGTTACAGGAGGAAGAGCCTATTCAATTTCTTCTATCAGACAACAGAAGTAGTAGGATTAAAATGTTGAGCTCTAATATATGTTTACAAGGAGAGAAAAATTGCAGAGTTAACCTTAACAAATGGACATCAGTGCATGTCAGCTACGATTCCATGGAATCAAATAGTTGGTAAATACAATGTCGAATCGGGGACATAAAGGTCGACACTAACTTGTCAACCATGCAGATTGCAGACACAATCACAATTTCAAGTTGGTATATGCATATATATTTTTTATTCAAACATGCATACTTTTTTAGTTCGTCAAAAAAAATTAAAAGAGGGAAAGCATGACTGCCATCCCTCAAGAAAAAGAAAAGGAACTGTGCCAATAAAAAAATTATAGAGGGATATCTCATTAATCAGGACCTAGTATAGAATAACATGTAGTTACAAGCATTAGCAGAAAATGGGAAGGTTGGACTAGAACTCAAGGATGAATTATAGTGCTTGAGAATAATATGAAAGGGGGAGTCAGCAAGTTATGATGTCAATGATTATTGAAATCCACAAAATAAAAACATTCAATAACTAGGAAACGTTAGACAATCTGCAGAGGATAGATACTATTTGGATGTAATCAAGAGAAATTATTAAAAAATAAGTACTTTTCAAATAACACAATGTAAAATGTGGAACCATCTATTTGACAAAATGTCAAGGAAGATAGTTTCTATTTTTTCAAAGAACTAACATACCTGAATGTAGCTAGCTCTTTATTTTGTTCCCTAAGAAGGTCCTCTTTTGCCCAAGCCTGCATCAAAGATAGCATATCATATGAATGTTGATACCAAAATCAGAATTCAGAATGGCAAACTGAAACAAAACCTTTAAAATTATACGAAAGTTAAAACAAACCGTTTCACTATCAATCTTTAGAGCATGCAGCTCCCTATCTTTGTCTTCCAATTTCATCCTGAGATCAAGCATATGTCTCTCCCTTTCGTCCAGTTGTTCCTGCTCAATCATTAGAAGTATTATAGAAATACATAAAACAATTGGGTTGAATAATATACTATTGAAAGTGCTGCAAACAACATCAATGAAAAAAATAATATCAACAATTTCCTATAGAAAAAGAAAATGAACACATGCCAATTTTATTCGATAGTTGGGTAACTGTTGAAGTAACAAACAACAATTTATTCAAACACTTCTGCTCTAAAGCATAGCACTAAGCGATACAACCATTCACAACTAAGATGCCAAGGTACTATCAAATAGTTGAATGTAATATCCAGAGCAGTAATTGCCATGATATTTCAAGCTAGAATGGGCCATAAAGCATTAGCAAAGGTGAAAATGAAACAATAAATGAACTGGAAGAATGGAAGGGTTCAAAAGAATCAGAACAACAGTCCCATGGTCATACACAAAGAAACGATGGGAAATCTAGCAACTGCTAACATGCATTAGAGCAATTGTTATAGGCATGTCCTGCATCCAAAATTTTATCTCGTCGTATAATCTTAAACAGATAGAATACAGGAGTTCGAAGCACAATTCAATCTACTGACAATGTGCAAAAAAGACCATAAACACAATGTCTAACAGGATGAAAAACTTCAAAGCCTTATGCATCAAGGTAAAAGAGAATAATATACTACTTAGAGTATCAATATTGATAGTATTGCTGTTTTTTTCTATCAAAAATATATTCATGGTACTGAGTGAGATGGAAACCTTCAGCTTGGAAGTGGCAATAGAATGCTCTTTGAGCTGCGCTTCAAGATTATTCCGCACCTCCAAGATCTCCGACCTGGCAATCGCCTGAGCTCTCAGCTCAATCTCCATCTGCTGCAGCGCTTCTCTCTGTCTGGCGACACCTTGCAGTCTCTGCTGCAATGCATCACCACTCACCTCGCCACCATCGTTGATTGTGATCGAACAGTAATCCACATCCAAGGGCCTCATTCCCTCCTGTACCTTAAAATAAAAGAATGTGTTACCTCGAAAACCAACACTCCCAACCCCAAATGCGATGAACAAAACTACTCTCATTTGCTTTGATCTCAGCAGACACAAGTTCTGATGAAATCCCTTAAAGCATATAATACACTGTCTACTCATTCGAAACTACCACTACGAAAACGCATACCTCATATATCGTTCTCTCATCGGACTGTCCCAATTTGCCATGCTCCGCATCCTACAACGGAGCAAACAGTTCACGAAACACATCCAAGACACAAGAAACGATAACATCAAATGAAAGCGCCAATCCACCTCGGCTCCATTGGTCCGAAACGTGTGTTCGGAGACAGCACGCCACTCCTTCTTGGCAGCAGCCTGGGAGGTGGAAGAGGAGGCAGCGGCAACCTCCATTTCCAGTCGCTCAGCGTCCTCCCGATGTCCTCGAACTCCGACACGGATCTCGAATCGCCGCCCTGCGCACGGTTCCAAATCAACGGAATCGCCTTTTGGCTGTTGCAAGGTGGTCTAGGGTTTTGTGAATCTAAAGGGAACCCTAATCAGGAGATGATCCTAATTGGAGCGAGGAATTGATCCAGTAGGGGTTGAAGCAAGACTAGATTCTAGGGTTTTCGCCAATGGAGGGGAGTTCATAGATGCGGAGAACGAGCACTGGAGAGTGAAGACGAGAAGAAGAAGAAGGAGAGAGAGAGAGAGAGAGAGAGAGAGAGAGGAATGGAGGAGGAAGGGAAGCGGGAGGCGCAGCAATTGGGGGACGGAGGAAGCGGGTCGGTGTTTTATACTGGCAGTAGTTGGGCAAGACGAGTGCTCCCTCGTAAAATAGAAATGGCTCGAAATGTAAAAAAAAAAATTACACGTGATTATATTTCGAAAAAAAAGATATTTGTTATCACTCACCAACTTTTGAGTTAATCGGTAAATTATATGACGAAAAAAATATTATTTATCATTTTTATATGTTAAATTGTGCTCAACTTTATTAATAATTTATTTATTTGTTCGACTAAATTGGAAATGGTTAATGTTTTATCTTTAATAGAAAAAAAAATATGCTCAATACTTTAAAGGGGCTTTTGAATGTGAAGTAAGAGCCCAAAAACAAGACCTTATTTGCACTACTAATGTTGAATCCGGCAAAATAGTTTTGATTGGATAGTTTTTTAGATAGAAAAATTATCTGATTGATACGTTGTGGATGACTTTGTAAACTTCTTATATCACCATTTCAAATAATCTTTTGAGGTTTAGGAGTCGTTAATCTAAATAAATTATCGATTATTTAAATTAAAATTTTTAAGATCCACCATATTATTAGTGTAATGTGATAAATTTTACTTTTCAAGATAGCACACATAAGATTACTAATAGGGTTAGATGTATTTTGATAAATTTATTTATTTAACTAAATTTTTTAAAATATTTATATTTTATTTAAAAATATTATTTAATATATTGTTTATTTCTGTGAGTCATGAATCTATTCAAATTATCGATTTTATTTTAGAAAACTACTTGGAATAAGCTGAGTAATAATAAGAAGGAACTACATGATGAAATAAGCTAATGTCAAAATTAAAAGTTCCATAATTCTAGATTTTCACGAGCTATGACAGACTTATCACATTCGTAATAACGGTGCTACAGTCTGAAAAATGGATATAGCGAGTCAATTGCATCTCATGATCATAATATTGAATCCAATTCTATTGATGAAAACATCATATGTCTTGATAATTAAAGTAACCACTTAAACAGTAAGATAATGTGGAGAAACTTTTAATCTCACGAGTAATAAAGAGTGCCACGACATCGGCAATATAGAGCGAAATTAGACATCAATTCATTATGGGCCGTTATATATAGTGGTGGCTCGTTCATGAAGTAATTAGCAACTTTGTTTATGAGTTCATTTAGATTCACATACTATAATGTCATGTCACAAATCATAACGCAGAGTTTTTCTATATGGAATAAAGGTCTCAAAAGTCATTAAATATCGTCATGACCTATGACACATAATATGTATTCAATTTATGAAAATCTTTTGAAAAAATTCTAATGTTGAAAAAACTTATAATCTATTCAAATACTTTGAATATCAAGGTAAAGCGTAATTGTGACACAGAGGCAGCAATAAAATTTTCCCTCTTGACACTTATTAGTATACTTGGTAGTATACTTATGTTTGTAACAACTTTTCACATCAATTATCAAACCTAAACTAGAACAAAATAAAAGATCAATAAACATAAAAGTTATTAAAATCATTTTTATTTTTTGAATTATATTAAAGAAACTTTAAACATAAATTTGAGCTTGGAACATGAACACTAGAAGAGCCTGAAATAAATTAAGTGGGTTCACATTTTAATTTATTTTTCATTAAGATTTATCAATGTATAAATGCTAGTACATGACTAATCTAATATTTGACGAATTGCATTTTGCCGGAGAAAGCCAAGTATTTTTTCGAATCTAAATATGTCGAATAGACTTATCTTGGTGTGGCCAATTGTTGACTCATTTTTCACTTTCTAAAGAATAACCACTTCGAATCCGAGTTTGAATTGGCTAGGGGGCATGAGCAAATTGAGAATGAAATGGATAAACCCTAATCACATAGGTGCTCTTATCTAGAGAGGGTGAAATTGGTTCAGATCTAGTAATTTTTTTGCGTATAAAAATGGAAATTATAAATTTTGGATGATTTTTTTTAACATAAAAAAATTACCTAGAATTATTCAAAGACAAAAAGATCAACCTAGATGATTTTCAACTCTTTCAGGTCAAGGCCCTACTTTAAAGCATTCATAACTTTAAAATAAAAAAAATAAAAGATTAATAATCTTAGCAATTTAAAAGAGTTTGTAATTGCGAAATTATAATTAAACTCTACATTTTAATTTGTGGATTCATATTACACCAAAATAACATATCATCACAATAGTAAATTGACATTCACTACACTAACACAACTAGTACACAAGAAATACATTAAAATATTAAAATTAAAATAAATAACTTTCATATTAACCACATAAAAGAATAGTTTAAATTTGTAATACTAATCGAACAAATTGAGAGTGTGATTTAAAGGGCAAAAAGTTTATGAGTGTTGTTTTATTTATATTTTAAATTTTGATAAATATTTTTTAATTTGATTCAGATCGGGCCCTCATAGTTTTTTAAGGTAGGGGCTCTAACTTAATCAGTGGTTTATTTCTTTCAAAAAATCCATCCTATTGAGATCCAAAATATTAACTTTTTTATCAAATTTTTTTCGTCCAATAGTTTTTTCAGTCATATAATTTCTTTTCTTATACATATTTTAACATTAAGATATTCTCCTAACCTCTCCCAATGGCATATAGTAATTTTATCAACTTCTTTGAGTTTTTTTATAAAATTGTGAGTGTTAGGAGGATTTTTAGAAGGATTGAACATTTTTTCTTGACGCTATTAAAAAGGGTAAAAAATTATAATGATGAACAATTAACATTTAATATATATTTAATACAAAGATAAATAAATGTAAGTACATACGATGATGTGAGGATGATATTTACAATAAAAAAAATTTGGTTTACTCATTTTAAACAATATTACAATTGGAGATGGAACTGCAATGCAAGCATTTAAAGAGTTTGTCTATCCATTTAATTCTTGGTATAATAATCGTTGGAAGATCTAGTAAATATATAAATTGTTATAAAAAAATATTATCACTATGAATACATGATAATAACTGCAAATTAATTAAAAAAATAAGTAACAAGCATATGATGTATTTTTTTATCACATAAAAAATATGCACAATTAAATATTTTCACAAAAAAAAGTTGTAAAACAATTTTAAAAATATATATTAGAATCTATTTTTATTAAAAAAATGGATATTCCTATGTAAGATGCATGCATATGGATGGTGACATGATGTTATTCTTTTGTCATAATGCAATCAAAACTTCAATGTTAATTTAGGAAAAAAGGATACATGTATGTGCAAAGTATTTTAAATAAAAGAGCAAATTTTTCATAAAACTACCCCATTTGAAAATTATTACTTAAAAGAAAGAATTGCCATATGCACAAATTAGTATATAAATATCTCTTAAGCATATACCAGTATACCACATAGTGTATTGTAACTAAAATTAACAAAATAAGCCAATAAATAACTTAACATGACAATAAAATTTTAAATTAAAGCATAAATGTGGGAATATGGGTGTGAATATCAAAATGTCTCAAGTTCGATTCCTATCAATGGGACTTATGTGTATTTAATTTTCTTGTATTAGGTCAATGGACCTCCTTTTGTGATCGAAAAAAATAAAAGCATAAATGTGGGGACAATCGGTTTGAAGTGGGGCGCAAACATCATTTATAACAAGTCTCTAGCCTCTCAAGCCTAGCAAAACATATCTTAACATACAATAGAGTATACATATTGTTCAGCGCATGCATAAATATGAAATTGATTTTCATTCAAACTCCTACAATAAATAAAAAATAATATCATAATGATAATCATGATCAAAATATACTTGTAACTAAATTTAAAGTTAATCATTTGCATTTTTATTAAATTTAAACAATAAATAAATAATACTGAAATGTTTTTTAACATTAATAATATTAAAAAATAATAGTTTGATTTTATCTTTCCTAATTGAATAAATTAAATAAAATTTAACTCATAGTAAGTCATATCTTAAGTGAAATTACGAGGTGAACCCTCCTCAATTTCTATACTGGCTAAGTTGTTGATGGGTCATTGTTGAATTAACAATATTATTAATAATGATAAAGTATTCATGAAATTTAACTTGGATTAAAAACCTATGAACAATCAAGTCAAATAGTCATTAAAATTTAAGAAATAGAAGTAAAAATTTCGAGATACATAGATAAATAAATTTGAAACAAAATAGAAAATCAGAGTGGCTAAATTTAAAACTATAAAAATAGATGTGGATTTATTCACATTTCTAAAATTTTGAATTAAGAATTAGTTAATATCAAAATCATATAATAGCATAGTTTAGTCTAAATTAAATATATTAAACAATAAATATTCTTATGTTTGTAGTTCAAAAAAATAGTTATATGTATTCATAATTTTAAATTCCAATACATGATTATCCCTAATATAATTACTATCATCAATCTAATTATTTAATAACTATTGTACTTATTTGAAGTTATTTTTATTCTTAATTGTTTGCATATGATTTTTTTTAGTTCAAATTAAAACCAAAAAACAGTTATTCAAAGAAATTGAATTTAATTGGATTTTAGTTGGATCTGGTTTTAATTTTTTTTCCTAACCTGACATATTTTTTTGGACCAAGTCAAGTTATTCTTGAAACAGAGATGACGTAATATCATTATTAATTACATGATAATAATTAATTTAACTTTGTGAATGCATGGAAAAGTCTTAAAACTAGTATTTTATAATGTAAATCAATAAGAATAGCATATTTTAAATCTTAATGACATCAATTATATCTTATATAATTTTGGATAACATATATTTACATAGTTTATATATTTAGTTTCCTAGACGTAAGAAGATATATAAAATAATGTTAAAATATGTTATACATTATGTATTTTATATTTAATATAAAATAAATAAAATCTTGTATTAAGATCACCCCTTTTTTAATTTTTTATAATGTACTTTTTATATAAAAAATCACACAATAACTTTCTAATTAATGAAAAATAAGTACATGGTGCACTTAAAAATATTTGCATTGACAAAAAGGAAAACAATTGATGGAAAAATAAAAACTAACTTTTTTTTTCTTCTTTGAACAGAAATGTAAAAGATGAAAGAAAAAATATACTTAATTAATTTTCATTCTCGCCAATGATGCTTCCCATTTTCGGCTTAATGCATTTGCCACTGCATTAGCTTTACCAGGATGGTACATAATAGAAAGATCATAATCCTTTAAAAACTCTAACCATCGACGTTGTCTCATATTAAGTTCCTTCTGATCAAAGATATGCTTCAAACTCTTATGATTTGTATATAACTCAAATTGTTCTTCATATAAATAATGTCGCCAATTTTTTAAGGCAAACACCACTGTAGCTAATTCCAAATCATGGGTAGGATAGTTCCTCTCATGATTCTTTAACTGCCTAGATGCGTAAGCAACAACTTTGCCATTTTGCATCAGAACACATCCAAGGCCAGTTCTACATGCATCCGTATAGATAACAAATTCGCCAGTTCCTAACGGAATAGTTAATACAGGTGCCGACGTTAACCGCTTCTTCAGTTCTTGAAAACTTGATTCACATTTAGGTGACCATACAAATTTTACTCCCTTTCTCGTCAAGTTAGTTAAAGGTGCCGAAAGTTTTGAGAAATCTTGAATAAATCTTCTGTAATAACCTGCTAATCCAAGAAAGCTTCTAATTTCGGCAATTGTCTTTGGTCTATTCCATTCCATCACTGCCTCAACTTTTGCAGGGTCAACTGAAATTCCATCCTTTGAAACAATATGACCGAGAAACATCACTCGTTCCAACCAAAAGTCACATTTTGAGAACTTTGCATACAATTTATGTTGCCGCAAAGTTTCCAACACTATTTTCAAATGTTCTTTATGTTGCTCCTTATCTGGAGAATATATCAAAATATCATCTACAAACACAATAACAAATTTGTCTAGGTATGTTCTGAACACTCTGTTCATCATATCCATAAATGCAGCTGGTGCATTTGTTAGACCAAATGGCATTACTAAGAATTCATAATGCCCATACCTAGATCTGAAAGCAGTTTTTGGAATATCTTCTTCAGCTATTCTTAACTGATGATATCCCGATCGAAGGTCAATTTTGGAAAAGATAGCAGCAGAGGCCAATTGATCAAAGAGATCATCAATACGAGGCAAAGGATATTTATTCTTTATTGTGACCTTATTCAGCATCCTGTAATCAATACAGAGCCGTAAAGATCCATCTTTCTTTTTGACAAACAACACAGGCGCACCCCATGGTGAGACACTAGGTCGGATAAAACCTTTGTCCAGTAATTCCTGTAGTTGCTTCTTTAATTCTTGCAACTCAGCAGGGGCCATTCTATAAGGAGATTTTGATATTGGAGCAGTCCCTGGAACAAGTTCAATTTTGAACTCAATTTCTCGATGTGGTGGCAGACCAGGAAGATCCTCTGGAAACACATCAAGAAATTCCTTAACCACCTCTATCTGCTCCAATGACTTAACTGGATTTGGTGTGTCAGTCTTTATTACACTCGCTAAGAAGCCTCGACAACCCTTTTGAAGCATTTTACAAGCTTTCATTGCAGAAATTATTACTCGATTTTTCTTACTTGGTATCCCATGGATTACCAATTTTGGATCATTAGCTTTTCCAATTTGTATTTTCTTTTCTCTACACAAGAGACAAACATCATATAAGGACAACCAGTCCATACCCAGAATGACATCAAAGTCTATCATGGGTAACAAAATCAGATCAGCTGACAAATCTTTGCCTTCAGCTTTCACTGATACATCACATAAATATTTTTTAGAAACCATAACCCCCATAGGTGTGGTCACTTCTAAATGAAATGGTAGTTCTTTAGCATGAGTATCAAGCATAGATGCAAAACTCTCAGAAATAAAGGAATGAGATGCCCCTGAATCAAAGAGAACATTGGCATGATGATCTGAAACAAGAAGTGTACCTTGAATCACATCTTCAGATTTAAGAGCTTCATCTGCTTGCAGAGTAAAAACACGTCCAGGAACTTTCTGTGGTGCATTGCTAGCAGATGGCTTATTTTGAAAATTTTCTTTTTTCTTTGGGCAATCCCTAATGAAATGTCCCTTCTGTCCACAAATCAAACAGACACCCAACTTTCTATAACATTCTCCAGGATGTGATCTACCACAATAAGAACAAGGTTTGATAATATTTTTTCCTTCTGGTTTCCCTTGTATTTTTTGTTTCTTCTTTTGTTGCCAAGTTTGTGCCTTTCCCTGGTGGAAATCTCTTTTCAGATTCTTTCCTTTCATGTCTTTCATTCTGTCCTCATACTCCTTTTCCATAGTAGAGGCTAACTCTGTAGCATCACTTAAGGTCTTTGGGGCTCCACACATCACTTTAACTTTTAAGCCTGGCTTCAAACCTTTCACAAATCTATTAACCCTCATCCTTTCTGACTTATCTAGGGTGCAATACTTTTCCAATCGATAAAACTTATTCAAGTATTCATCCACTGTCAAGTCACCCTGTTGTATATTCAGAAACTCTTCCTGCTTTTGATCTTTTACATGTTGCGGAAAATATTGACTTTCAAATTCCGCTATAAACTCCTTCCATGTGATATTTTCTCTCCCCACAAACTTTATTGCTTCTGTGGCTTTCCACCAACTTTTAGCTCTGTCTATCATACAATGATTTGCATAATCAACTTTCAGCTCATCAGGGCAATGCATGACTTTAAATTTCTCATTTATACCTTCCAACCACATTTCTGCCTTTTCAGGATCTCTATCTCCATTGAAGATTGGAGGATTTAGTTTCAAGAATCTATCAATGGATGTGTCATTAGCATTCTTGTTTCTCTGCATAGACTCAATCATACCCATCAACCTATTAATGATGGCTTGTTGCTCATTAGGTACCCTTTCCTCAGTAGAGCTGACAGTAGGTTGTGGTTCATTAGGTGTCCTTCCCTTTGTAGAATGGTTAATATCCATCTACATTCACAAGTAAAATAATTTGTTTATACTAATTAACATTAAAACACATAATCAAGTATAAAACTTACTAGTCATAGAATTGGATCCTGGACTTTGGGTGGTTGCTAATGACCTTTGCACATGGAACCCTGCTCTGATACCATTAACTATAACGATCCGAACACTCGAGTGAGCGAAAGCTATTTATAACATATCTCGAGAGTCCGTATCATCACAGTTGACATGTAAATAATCACAAACTCATACACAAATATATTTTGGCAATTATAAAACTAACATTTCATATGTATCATAAGGATAATGCAAACACAATAACCAAAATATATTATAGTCACATCTTACATCTTTTTTCCACATATGATACAATAATCACAATATAAACATATACATATACATGACGTACATATCCAAAAGCAACATAAAAATATACAAGATCTTCTATTTATACAGGATTCGTTCCATGTACAAAATAACGTCATGAGCGTCAACAACCACCCATCATCTCTTAGCCGGCAGATCCAAGTACATAGGAAAAATAAGGTATTTCTCCCGTGAGCAAAGGCTAGTATGTAGGGCTAATAAATAAAATTAAATGCTTATAATGAAATTTGAAATTCTCAAACGACAATTGCACATAACATATTATTTATAAAAGAACATAAGACAAAATCTCAAACATGATCAATCCGTACACATATAAATTCATAATTTCCCTTTTTAAGAAAACACATAAACTTTCATAATCAAACATATAAAATCATATCTCGCATTCACATCTTTTCTTTCCATTTATTATCTTTCTTATCATATTCACCGCTGACACTGCGGTATCATATCACATATCGGTGCACCATAGATCTCTCTTTGAACCATTGTCCCATAGGGCTTTCTCATTTGAGCCACATAATGATTCCATTACTTCGGAATCCTGGTAGATGAATTCTAGAGGTGACCCCCACAAATTATTCCGTGTGGCACTTAGTTTTAATCCTACCGTTATTGTGTCAAATAATCTTTCACTTATTAGTTTCATTGAAACACATAAGGTCACATGATACACACTTAAAATTCAAAGTTCATATTGATAACACATAAAGTACAATTGATAAGAAATATGCATCAAACTTTAACATTCACAACTAATCACATATGTAACCTTTCATGATATCCATTTCTTAAAACATTGGATCAATATAAATGAAAATCAAAACTATGATGCATAGCTCATCCTTATCAACTCATAACAATTCATAATATCAAAATGATTCATTTTGAAAGTAAATATTCATATGACAAATAATACAATTTATTATAATTTATCATGAATCATATAATTAACATTGAAAAAATAACTAGTTGACCAACTTAGCCAACTATACTTTCTGGCAGACTGATATACAATGAAAGTTTCATTTTTAGTTTTCACTACAGAAGTCCAAATATCATGAAATAAATTTTGTTTGAACGTAGACTCAGAAAAATTTAATATATCAATTTCAGATTTTTCTAACTTATGAGTTATTTACAAAAATTTTCGTGATTACATGTAATCTAGTGTTCAAACTGTTATTATAAAAACTGATAGGTATCACTTGTTATCCTCATAACTCACTCTAGACAAATGATTTTAGGATAATTCCATTTGGATTGGAACCCTAGTTATGTAAAGTTTCAGGTTTCACTTTTTATATTCATGTACACAGTTTATGGTCTAATTTTCAATTAGGACTATTTTTCATCACGCCCAACTAGACCTATAGTCACTAATTAATGCGTAACTCTCTAAATACATTTTATTTTGAGAAAATTCTTTCTTCAGATGAAATTAGACTTCTAAGAGGTCAATCCAGAGAAGTTTCATAATTTTTTAAGCATTATAAGATTTATTAATCATATGTCAACATTCAGCTTCCTAAATCATAACTAAAAAGAATGGTCTGCATATTAGTTTCATAAGCATATATCATTTAGTTTAATTTTCTACAAATCCAAATCAGATAATTTCTCAAATTTAAACTTCATATTGAGAAGTTTAAATCATCACAAAAACAAACTTAAATGGATCCACCCATGCATACCTCTTGCTCTTGATTAATTATCTTTTGATTTGATTTTTCTTCTCTCCTTAACTTCAATCTAATAATAATTCTTCTCTTAGTTCTTTCTTCACGGTTGAAATGAAAGCAAGCATGTTAATTCTCTTGTGTTTGTCTATGGACATGGTTTTGTAGTGATGCATAAGTTGGTTAAATACTTGGATAAGGAAGGAGGTGAATTAAATCATTTAATTGGCCACAACTTTGACTAAACTCATGTGGTAGGTAACTCATATGTACATGTCGGTTAGACGAGGAGATATCATATATTTTAATTGTTTAATTATATGGAAAAGCTTGAGATAAATTGATATTATCTTAAGTCTACTTAATTTATGATTAATTAAATTAATCATAGATACAAATTTGACAATATAAGTTAATCCTTTTACCTTAGATTACTTAAAGAATAGTTTAACCAATTTAATTCTTAACTAAGAAATTAACTCTAATAAAATAAGGCATCATAACAACCTTAAACTTAAGACTATTTTGAAAGAGAGAGGTTGCAACATCTTGACCGTCTCTAGCCTTTTTCTTTCTCCTCTGCATTAGGTTCTCTTTTACCATAAAAGACTCTCGTGTGTTCTTTCTCCCTCATTGTCGTTTCTGACCAAGTGAAGAAGTCCTATAAAATTCGAAATATAAGTCTCAATTATTATTTGCTTAAGATTTATATGTAATGTTAATGTTTTTATTAGTTATAAAATTACTATCTCATTAGCAATTAAGGATATTTTTTGTTCATTAATTTGCATTCGATTTAAAACTCTCATTTTATTATGTTTTTATGATTTGCTTTTATTTATTTTAACAACCTAATTCATGCACCTATATTTTGCTAATTAATTATTTACATAATTGATTAATTTTTTAAATTTGTTTGTACTTGATAAAAATAGATTATTCGATAACATAAACAAATTATGCAAATAATAATTAATTTATCATGTTTGAGCTACCTAAGTTAAACTGCTTGAACGACGTCAACTAGATGGGAGCCTAAAATAATTGTATGTTTCAAAACATAGTCAATGGAAGGTTGATGAGAAGCAAAAATGTGGTAGGAGCAAAACGGCTAGGTTCTTCATATAGATACGTATATGTCTTCATATTGATACACATATGGTGAACAATTTTAATAGAGTTTTGGAGATCCACACGATGACACATGACTTATGAGAAGCTATCACAAAAAAGTATGACTTCACATTGGATGTGAACATACTTTTTCTTTACAAGTACTATCATTTGTAAGATAAATGAATGTAATAATATAATATGTTATGAAAATAGAGGAATTGTCATGGTTAAGAATTTAGTCAATATAAGCATAGTCATATTAGAAGTAATGCTTATATTGACCAACATTAGATATGATTGTCAGAAACTTAATGGAATAGTTAAGTCATTTACTAATATGCCAACCAAACTTTGCATATGGCAGGATATGGCTAATAGCATAAATAAGGCACATATTTTCGACATTAAATAGGTAGAAGACAACAAAGCCCACACAATACACCATAGGAAGAACATTGTTCCAAATAGAAACAATTCAAGGGCATAAATGGGAAGTCTCAATGTGAAACATATCTTATTTGCAAAGAATATCACCAAATTATGTCCATTTCCCACAATGAAGAAGTTGAATTATGGATCCAACAGAATCAAAATAGGGATTCACAAAAAAGGGTCACAACAAGCCTTTTTTTTGTCATAAAGTGCAATACTACTTTTATAGATATAAATGGACGGTAGATAAATTTTGGAGCAATCCATGACTAAGCTGATTCAAACATGTTAATAAAGGGGAACAAAGATTTTTTTATGAAAAACAATCCCTATTTACATGGAGAGGCTAAAGGATGTCGAATATACAAGATGAATCTTGGGAACAACATAATGGTAGTCCATGATGAGTCGTATATATACACTAAGGAATTCACTAAAACCTTATATTCTTATGATGGAGGGACTTGAAATTTGTTTTTATTAAGGTCGTGTATCTATTGGAATGAACAAAAGGGTCTTAGCTATGGAAAATTGTATTCCTATACGTGACCTATTTTATTTTATAGTAGTAGAAAAATAGATTTTCAGTAATAATTTCTTCTAAGTATTTTGTGTGTTGTTTGATTTTATATCTTTGACATGAGAAATTGTGACACCCATAAAAATATAATAGGGAACAAGTAAGGAGAATGAATATAGTGTTTAGCATATCATGTGCATAGGCATTGCCTTGCAAATATTGTTTGAACATAAAAAAGGGATGGAAAATCTTTTCCATTGGAAATGTGGTCAAAGAAATTATTATAATTGATTCATTCGAATATTTATGTTCCATAATAAGTGTTGGTACACAATAATAATTGATACTTCTTTAAGTTCATTGATTGTTATTGTAAATCTTTTATGCATATCTCTTAGAAAGAAAAATCGAGGCCTTTGTCATGTTTAAGAAATGTGAAACAAAAGTAGAAAAGAAATTGTAAAAACCAATTTAATGTCTAATGACTCACAAAGGAGAGAGAATTTTTGAAAACTAAAAAAAATGCATTCGAGAAAGGATACTTAGACAAACTACTATGCTTTTTATGGCATAATAAATTGGTGTGATGGAAAGAAAATTTAATTAAATATTGATAAATGCAGTAATGTGTATGTTGTAATGTTCCAATCTCCCAAAAGTTTCTGGGGTGAAGTATTCTGTAGGATCT